>OMKK01011064.1:4370-28151 GCA_900302305.1 Polymixia japonica | reverse complement strand
ACCATCTGAGATTTGGTGCCTTGGCCAGCCGTTTCAACATCTAGACTGGACACACACACACACACACACACACACACACACACACACACACACACACAGGAACACACACAGGAACACACACACACACAAACACACACACACACAGGGACACATAATCACACAGGCGTGAGCATACACACGTGTACACACACGCATGCACATGAGTGTGCGCACACTCCTGATTGTGTTTAAACCGCACATACATACACACACACACAAACAAACACAGGGACATGCACACTTAATCCCTCAGCCTGAAGGGAAAGTTAGGCAGGCGACTTTAAGTTCTGAGGTTCCAACACTTACACGTGTTAGCCCAGGGGCGTGTGTGTGTCTGTGTGTCTGTGTGTATGTGTGCATTTTGTACGCATTCATAAATGTGCCAACTTTTTTTTATTCTCGTCCTTGTGTGTGTGTGTGTGTGTGCGTGTGTGTGTGTGTGTGTGTGTGCGCGTGTGTGCGTGCGTGTGTGCGTGTGCGTGTGTGTGTGAGTGCGTGTGCGCGAGCGCGACACACAGTCTGTGCATGACCTATTCAGCGTACATCTGCCGCTGCTCAAAACAAAATCACAGAGGATGGCCGCTAGCTAAAGAGACAGCCAACATCTCGTTTCACGACGGACCTCCACTCTCGCTCGCTGGCCCAGCGTCTCATCAATGTCTCAGCTTTTTTTAGGGCAAGATAACAATGGCAGCTGTTCTTCCTTCTACCAACACAGATAACAGCCAGCCATGAAATGCCAATTAGAGCCATGGGAGACCTACGGGCTGCTCTTGGGAGGAGAGTGGGAGGGAACAGACAGGGTAATGGGGGTAAGACTGTGCCTGTATACGGTACATAGACCGGGTTAATGTAGACCCCACCCCACCTCTGTCCTTGTTGACTCATATCTTCTGTCTTTCTTGTTATCTCTGTCGGTAGAGTCTTCACACTTCCTCTTCCTTTCTGTCGGTCTACGCTCTTTTATGATCACTCTGCTCTCTCACCTTCACATCCCACAATGCTCTTTATGTTTTTGTGTCTTTCTGCAATGTCATCCTCTCCCCTCCTTATCCTCTCCCCTCTCCTTCTCTCCTCTCCTCGCTTCCACTCCCTTGCCTCCTCTCCTCCTCCCAACCCTTTCCTCTGACCTCATCCTCCACACTCCATCTCTTTTTCCTCTCTTGTTCTCCCTTCTCCTCCGGTCTCCTCCCTGTTCCTCCTCTTCTCTCTCTTTTCCTCTCATCTCTCCTCATTCCATCTCGCTTCAATTAGCCTCATAAAGTAGCATTTATCTGAGTCCATACTGGACCAGCCTAGATAATTACCCTACACTTCCTTATACAGTTTGATTATGCGTCCTTTTGTGTGTGTTTTTTTAAATTTAATTTAGCCAGGCAGGTCCATTGAGAATAAATCCTTAATTTCAACGATGGCCTGGAAACCTTATAATCCCAATTTTGATATTTTCTTTCATTTTTTTTGTTTAATTGAATTGAAAGCTTGTGTGTCTCTAGGCATAAGCAGCATAAAGTCAATCAATCTTCAACAAACACCTGTACAGAGAGGACCGTGATTAAACCCTTAGACGCCGTCCATATCCCAACATCTTAGTCCAACCAAAACATCTAGAATGGTTCTCAATCACCCCATGTGGATTCATAACCGTTTCCTATGAGGACTGGGCTGGATTTGGCACCAGTTCCACCGACATCAATGCATATTTCAAAAGGCAGTTAAATATGACCGTCCCCCTATTGATCACAAAGGGGTTTTGACTGGCTTGTGTTTACGACGGGGATAAATCATGACCCAATTCTCTTCCATTAGCAATAGCGCTTTTAAACGACGTCCTGAGTCGTGGGAATCTGATTGGCCGCAATGAATCATTGCCTTGCTGACAGGTACGGCCGTAAAGACATACTTTACCCAGATAGGCCATTAAAAGGGGTGCGTTTGCTGGGGTAGCGGCGACGGCAGGGGGGGGTTTATGTATGATATAACGCTAGGAAAAGGCTTTTAACTGTACCTGATGATAAGGGTAGATGGCAACACCATTACTGCTGTTCACTGACACCGATTTCGCTGTAGCTGCAGCCAACTGCTGCTGCTCCTCCACCCAGCGGTCCATATCGGGGTTGGGAAGCTTGGGGCCCCTCCGTCTGGGACTCTGAGGGGTCCTCTGGGGAGTCCGGGGGCTCCGAGGGGTCCTGGGGCTGTGGGGGCTGTGGGGGCTGTGGGTCCGAGCGTGCGATTGAACGCCGGCCAGCGCCGCGACGGCGGTAGTCGCTTCCCTCGGAGCCTTGTCCCCGCTCTTCGTCTCGCGCTGTACCGGCATCGAATGACCGGACCACTTGGGATGCTCCCTCGTCAGAGCCAGGTGGACGGCCTCCTGCTTGAGCTGGGTCAGGTAGGCACCGCAGGCCCCACATCCTCCGCGGTCCCCGTCCTTTTCCTTGGAGTCCACCGTGGACCGACTGCTGTGGACTCGGAGGTTGTCGTGGAGAAAGGCAGACATGTCGCTGAGGTCCTATAGAATTAGAGATGAAGGGGGCATAAATAATACATGCTTTGCGTTCACTAACTGGAAATAGACTCAGTAGCCAAATGACTCACATGCAGTCACATGTAATCTCATTCATGACTGAGGTCTGAGACGATGTGGTGAAAGAATAGGAAAATGGTGTCATAAATCGGCCTTGTTAAAATTAATGGAAAACAGCCCTATTACCTCTTCAACTATTCACCGTGTTTCTTTAAACCTTAATTTATGGGAAGAATGTTCCACTCAACCACTCAACTTGCATGAAAAATGCATACAATTACACACATTTTCAGCTACACCAGAGCAGTTGGAGGCTAGCTGCCTTGCTCAAAGGCACGAGAGCGGCACCTTTGATGTAGAGGAGAGTGATACTCGTCCACTTTCCCCCGGCGGATTAGATCGTTGAAGTTCGACAAATCGTTCACCGGCTACACCGCTGGGACGGTGTATACTGTGACCACCGTCTATAGACAAGACGTATAGAAATCGAAAGGCTGCTAAGTGGGCCTACAACATAATATGCCCAGGAGAAAGAGGTTGGTTCGTCCTGTTCTGTGCTGAACCTGGCTGTCAGATCTGACACAGGGGAATCAGACATCAAACCTCCAGCCTTCCTCTCATCCTGATAGACATAATAGTGTCATATCCTATTTTCTCTGTCCTTGACACCCATCAACAACCAGCCCAATAATGCTCCCTCCCTCCCTTCCCCGTGTCTATCCGAATGACCCATGTTCCTCCGGAGGGACTATTTTCTGAGTTCAGTACTATTATGTAAAAGCAAAGTCACTTCAAACTTCAAAAGAGCTGAGCCATCGGCAACCAAATCTCCTCCCTCCAAAAATAGTGCTTTGAGGGCGCTCTGTGGGTCAGCACGCTAACATGCGTGCTCCTGACATGACATCTTGTCATTTTCCACTTTGTCCTGTCAAGTACGTCAAAGAAATCTGAATAAATCTAAAAAAAAAAATAGATATTTCACTTTTCAGACGTAGAAATCATCGAGGACAGACAGAAATGGAAATGTGTTGTAGCAGCCAGAAGGACAACCGGAAAGGGTTTCCGAAAGCATTTCCGTAACCATCTTAGTCAGATTGTAAAAATATATACAACGATGAGATCAGAGCGCCAAGATGCTTTTTAGAAACCGTGCCAGGATCAATAAACCGGCAGGCAGCTCCCTTATCAGATTTCCACAGAGTGTGTCTGTCTGGCTATGAGATACTGTCTCTCTTCAGGTTGTACAAACACACCGTGTGACCTGTGCGGTCTTTCTCTTAAAACATCATCTTAGCTGCGATCCCACTCAATGGGACAGAAATAAATGCTGTCTTTCCCCCTGTGAAGAAGACTGAAGAGAGGACACAGGGATGCCTCAATGAAATATTCATGCCCGTTTTGAAACCACTCGCACAGGAATGGCACGGCTTTACTTTGCTGATTTGAGTGTACATGATGGATGTTGGCGGTGACAAATGTAGGCTACGGGAAAGCATAGCCGGGGTAGGGTCACTCCTCGTAAATTCAGTATGGTAATAACCCTAATGCATCCACATGAATATCAAAGTGCTATTTTTCTACCAATATCTACATTTGATTTGTCAAAGCCACACGAATACGATATTATTTTCATATTAAAAGCATAAATAGCCTATATTGTTCGTATTATGTCTCCAATTGCAGTTGAACAGAGAAAAAAAACAAACAAAAAAAACGATCATTTATTTAACAGTGCTAATTTATTAAACGATAACTATGAGAAACACTAGGTCTACATTTTGAACCTGGTTTTCGGGTATCAATTAGATTGGATTTGGTAACTATTTAAGAGTAGCCCACAGTACAAATGGTTTAGTCTATACCTACAAAGGAGAAGCAATTTTTGATTTATTGTGGGTTTATTGTCCCATCATACTGCAAAGTTATGACAGGTGCTTGTCTACCTCCTCGCAGTCTCTCATGCCAACACCTCAACCACTAGACTACATCTCACATCCGAGGATGGCGACAGACCGATGATCTTACCTTGGAGGAGAGGTGATGGTGAACAGCCAGACTCAGAGCTTGTTTCTTCAGAGCGACCAGGGTCGCGGAACATTTGTCACAACACGGAACTTTTCTACCACAACTCAGAGCGCTGATGTTTCCAGACATAGTAGGTCCAGAAGACCCGGCTCCACTTCCAGATGCGGTGTTACCACCCTGGTCTCCCCGGGTTCCAGGGGGCTGCAGCCCGCTGGGTCTCTGGTTTATAATCCGGCGTGAGTCGGATCCACCGGACCCAGCACCCTCGGGTGAAGGGCGCACCTCGGGGTGGCCGGACCTGCCTTCCTCGTAGCCCGGAGACCCCGAAAAAAAACCGATGGTTTTGCTGTAATGTGTAACGTCTCTGCTCTGAGAAATATGGAAATTAAATTCTAAAGGAATCCTGTGGACTATTACAGCCAGGGAATAAAAGAAAACCAAGTGACGTGAACAAGTGTAAACCACACCCAAATATTTATTCTAACAATTAAACAATATTATTCTCATATAACAAGATATCTATTAGGTCGTTCTTGTATCTTAACAATTTCCTGATTGTAATGAATGAAGTTGGACTTACCCAGTGTGTTCCTTTCCCCATAGCAGCACATTTCTCTCCTTTTCGTGTGAGAGAGGCCATGGCAACTTTAGAGAAAATCCGAACAAAGACAGGATGCACTTTTATTGAATCTTACAAAAACCCCATGAACGTAAAGCAGTAAAGCCTGAGAACAACAGGTAGGACCGACGAGGTCTGACTTCACACGTGTGGGATGATAATGCCAGTGAGCACATTGGGAGGAGGGAGAGGATATATCTTCTCCATGATTGAATTAACTTGCATTTATTGTGTTCTCCTGAGGGAGGTAGCAAAGAGCAACTTTAACCAAAATAACGAAAATGAAAGAAGGGGTTGTAATTTCATTCGCAAGTGTTTTTTTTCTTTTCTTTCACATCCTGGATGTCCAAACTAAATTATTAAGCAATAGATCCCCTTCGCTCTAGTCATATTATTGCAATGCAAAAGTTTTTTCAGTAATTAATCTGTGCATCCTCCTGCAACTGATTTTTTTGTGCAAATCGCAGGAGCGCAGCTTCTATGCTATAGTTAACAGTGGTAATAATGTGCAGGCCCCAGTCTGCAGGACGCCGTTAAGAGTTATGCTTTTCTATGATCATATATGATGACATTATGTGCCAGAGTGACACCTGGTGTACGGACTCAGAACCAAGAATATTGAAGACTTGGTCAAATCTCCCAGCAGAGGCACAATTGGAATATTCTTTTGTTGCAAAACGATGCCATTCCATAAACAAATAATATTTGTCTAATGAGCAATTTAACGGCAATAATGAACTTTACCTACTTACCTAAAAGACGTAATCAATAGTCAACACAAATGTATGCAAATGTATTCAGACCCTTGACCAATTCTCACATTTTACTGAATTACAAATGATACATTACAATGTCATGCTGTATGGTATTTTATTTAAAAGCACTGAAACTCAAATTACTTATTTTAAGGTCACGTTGGTTTTATGTTAGAAAATGAAATGAAATGGGCTACGCTGTTTGTATTCAACCCCTGTGCTCTGGAAGCACCAACTTTGGAGAGATGAACAAAATTGGTCTAACAGGACACAATTCCCTTATTGGCCTCTACCTGTGAACCATTAAAGTAACTGTCACATGTTCTGTCATAAAACCCCCACTCTGTTCAAGGACCACCGATCAGGCTGTGTATCTGAACAACAGGTGTGAAAACGATGACTAAGGAGCATTCTGCGGAGGTTGTCCCTAATGTTGATGGGAAATGTTTGTGGAAAAATGAGAATGTTGATAAAAAACACCAAGAGCTCTGAATAAAAACTGGCCTGTATGGGAGGTTCACAAGAAAGAAGCCATTGCTCAAAAAGAACCATCTGGAAGCAGGTCTGGGGTCTGCCAGAGAGCATCAGAAGTGACTCAGCTAAGATGCGGGAAAGGTTTTGTGAAGGTCTTACATTGGCCAGTCACAGTCCTGGTCTCAATCCCAATATGAATCTGTGGCACTATTTCAAAATTGCAGTCCACAAGCGTCATCCAACCTAAAATCCATCCAAAACTCACTCCCAAACAGCGTGCAAAGCAGCTAGCTACATACCCCAAAAGACTTAAAGCTGTTATTGTAGCAAAAGGTGGCTCTACCAAATATTAATGTGGAGGGTTTGAATATGCAAGCAACATATTTCAGATTTTTCATTTTCAACATATTTTGGATTTGAAAATTTAGTGTTAGAGCATATGAGTTTGCAATAAAAATACTGATTGGAAAAATGTGTGTAAGTATAATTCATAATCCAGAAGAATTTGATAACTTTCAATGGATCTGAATACTTCTGCAAGACATTGTATGTAGTCTTATTATTCACATGAAGACATTGTAGTCTGAACAAAAAAACATGACCCTCTATTAGCAGAGGTAAACATTTTGAGGGAAATTACACACATATTGTGACCCTTCTAGCAGGACAGTTTGTGACACTGGACATTTGCAACATGGAATATTTGGAGAATGGCTGAAAAATGCTTTCCTCTAATATCCACTCCAGATTTCTGCACGGTCTCACCCTGGTTTTGTATCACCGTCACTTCATTCCTATGGTAAAAAGTAACTATTTCCCTACTTACTTCCTAGTTAAGCCCACTCCTCCCCCAGCCCTATACTAGTAGTATAAAGCTTCATTATTCCTCTTGGGGAAATGCGTTATGCAGCAGAATCAGTACAATACAGACAGAGAAACATTGCCATGGTCGGATTAAATGCATCAGTTGACTGATTATGCCTTTTCTAAAATGTTTGTTTGTTTGTTTGTTTCTTGTAATTAAAATGCGTGGCTGTGACAGATGGTCTTTGGTTAAAAAAAAAAAAGTCCCTGAGCTGCTTTGAGGGTAAATACGGTAACCGACGCCAGTCCTCCCCCACACCCGCCGCTTCGCAGAGCTCATTTTGCCGGTGAAAAGGGCTACGACGCGGCTGCCATTTGGCGCAGTTTGAACTACATCCGCTTAAAAAAAAGGCGTCCAGTCATTTATTTATTGTCTTATTTGGTTTTTTATCTCATCCAACAGAAGCTAGAACGCGTGTTTCGTATCAAACAGTCGACATGAGTACGATCAACGTTAAGAAACTGAAAGTAAACGAGCTGAAGGACGAGCTGAAGAAGCGGCAGCTGTCGGACAAGGGGCTGAAGGCCGAGCTGATGGACCGCCTGCAGGCCGCTCTGGACGAGGAGTCCCTGGCCGACGACACCCCGCTCCTCCAGGAACCAGCGGAGGACGAGGGCGTCGCTCAGGCGGCCGACCAGGAGGGCATGGGAGAGGAAGAGGAGGGCGACGGCGAGGCCGCGGTCGAAGAGAGCATGGAGGCCAACGAGCCGGAGGAGGAGGAGGAGGAGGAGGAAGAAGAGGAGGAGGAGGAAGAGGAGAACGGAGCAGGCGGCGATGGCGTCGCGGAGGACGAGGAAATGGGTGAGGGAGAAGAGGAGGACGAGGAGGAGATGGATCCCATGCTGAAGGCCGATGTGGATGACATGGAGAAGATCGAGGCGGAGGACGGTGAGCCCGGGGACCAGGCCGCTGAGGGTGAGTGGACCCCGGGTTGTGTTTTAAAATGTGACCGGTTGGATGCGGGCCGTGACTGGGTGTCGGTAGTCGCTGATACCGACGGGGGGAATGACTGAATGCGGATACAATGGATCGGTTTTTTTTTCCTTTTTCCTTTTTTTTCTTTTTTAAAAATAGAAATTTATTGAACAAATTTAAGTGTACAAAACAAACCCCAGGCAGGTTCAGCAACTTATAATTACACCTCGATTAAAAAAAAAAAGACTTCGTTTACAATGGAGCGTCCATGTTGGATCCATCTAGTGTGAGCTAGCAAGAATAGCTAACGTTAGCCTCAAATCCCAGCCAGTCAGCCAGGTTTGCATCGGTTATTCAGCTAGCCGCGTATCGATATTTCCCTCAGCTAACCTCGGGGTCAATATTGGTAACTCGATAATGATTTTCGTTTCGGTTGTTTAGCGTGTTAGCTTCCCAGCTAACGTCACGGTGTTAGCTGGCAGGCTACATTCCTTTGTGTCTGCGGTGCGGTGCTAGCTAGCTAGCCGGTTAGCTAGCTAACCCCCAGCTAATCCAGAAGATGTCCACTTCCAGACAAGGCGAGGCAGGTGCCGATGCTTGTCTAGTTTGCACGCCTTTAGTTCGTCCGTGGTGTGAAGGGATTAGCTTCCAGGTTATTTTGATCAGATCGTGATAGAATATATACTATGTGTAAGATGTAGTTAGATTAAGCCAGCCTAGTAACAGATGAGTGTACAGTGGGGGAAGGGGGTCAGTGCAGGGCTAGGCAGCTTTACCCTTTATTTGCATGATGCATTTGTCCAAGACAACAATAGACTTGTACCCTAAAAAATATATATACCGAAGTCTCTTTGAAAACAGTGTATTTTAGGTCCTTTATTCCAGAGTACTAGTCCCCTTTCTTTATTTTGCAGCAATTGTTTTCCCCATCCCAGCAAACCTTGTTGTCATAATGTTCACTTGGACCAGCTAACATTGTAATTACTATCTGGTCATTAGAACTGTTATCGTTCATAGACTTTGAATGTCTTTATATTAAGTGTAACTATGAGGTGTTACCTCTTAGGTAATAAAATAATGGTCGACGCATTGTAACTAATGAACGGGCTTCGTGGGCCAGAACCCCACTGCCAGTCCGACCTCTCTCTCTCTCTCAAAAAGGAGCACCTCAATCTATATCTTTGTTTTATTTCCAAAGGGGATGCGGACAGAGACACGAATGCTGATCAGAAGAATAAGAAGGGTGTTAAGAGACGCCGGGAGGAACATGGAAGGGGCTACTTTGAATTTATTGAAGAGAACAAATACAGCTGGTAAGGATGGGACAGAGCCAAAATGGCCTTCGGCATCCCTGAAGCGCCATCCATAGCTTTGTTGAACTGTATTGGCTTTAAGTGCCAATGCACTAAACTAGCAAAAAGAAAACCCTCATTTTCAAGTACTATGGCATTTTATCAATAACTTTACTTTCACATATGTTTTGAGGGTCATCCCTGACTACTTAAAGAACCTTACCATTTACCTTTTGCAGTGCCCACTCACATTGTGTCTGTAATGGACTGCATTATGTAGCAGAAGCACATATCTCAAGTCTTTATGAATTAATTCATCTGTTCCTCATGCCACTTATTGTTTGAAAAGCCCATTGTGTCCTCAAGGTGAATTGAGACTGCTCAAAAAGAACCCAGAAAGATGTGCACTTTTGAAGGCAGGCAGGGGAGGAGGAAGAGGAAGGTGGGGGGGGCGGGTCAGGTGCTGCAGAGTAGCACACAACGATGTAGCAAATTTCCCGAAGTGTTTTTGAACGTCCACAGAAGAATTCGCTATTCGCCATTGTTTGAACTCGCACTTGTGTATTTTTTACTTTCGGATTTTTTTTATTATTTTTTTTATTTTTTTACTGGTTGTATGGTGTCAAAATGCTATTTCTGTCTCATGTATCATGTCTTTTGTGTATGCAAATGTGTACGGGAACGTGAATGCATGTCTGTCTGTGAGGCTCCTTTCTTCCCCTGCGCAGGTGACATCAAACGCGCGTGTGTGTATTTGAGAGAGAGAGATGGTGTGTGTGTGTGTGTGTGCACGTACCTAGTTCTTGGTCAGTGTTTTGTTTTCATTGCGCTATTGACTCAGTGCGGAGTGCGATTGGTAGGAAATGGAAATCCGGAAAACATCTCTTGGGGACGTTAGTTTGTCTTTTGTTATCACAATGAACATCTCTGGGACTCTTAACGTTTCTCTGCCCTGGACCCAAAACAAGTCACCCTGGGACCCAGATCATTAGGACCTGCTGGCAATGTTGTCTCTTTTCAGGACGTTTTTTTTTTTTTTTCCCTCCAATTTTTTTTCTTCAGTATTTCAGGCATTTTTACATATATATATATATTTTTGGACTGTTTCTGTTAATTTCCAATGGAGATTCCGGTTTTAATGCTGTTGCCCTTTAACTCAATTCTAAAAAAAATTTTTTATTCTCTGGTTATGTCCCTCTAATTTACAAATCAGCCCTGTGTGCAATCAATGGCCCCTGGCCAGTCACTGGCCTGTAGGACTGTATCTTTTTGTTTTGTTTTTTTGACCCGCTAGCTGCATTGACCATATGCTCTGGCTCAGTCTGACAGAACATGGCCCTTGTCCAAAATATCCATAAATCTTCACCCGACGCCCAATTGTAGGACAAACTTGACAGGCCTCCATGCACTTAGGGAAGTGTTTTGTCTGCAACAGATCATGGAAATGGTGATGATGATTACAAGCGCCAACCCCCCTATCTATTTCAGACTAAATGGTTACCATATGCCACTATATTGTAACATTTTTACACCCAATGCATTGGTTTGAACAACATTTTATTTTATCTGCAGCATTCTGGTTGAATTCATTGGAATTTGTAAGCTTCTTTACTATTTTTTTTTTTTCCTTTTAAAACAAACTCCTCACTAGGGATTTTGGTGTCAAATCTTTGAAAGCTACAGAGTTGGTAAGTTGCTGTAGCGCTCATCTCCAAATCACGGCCTACTCTCATTGCACATCGATGCCTCATTTCACAGCCAGTTTAACTCCCATACGCATTGAACTGTCATGTTGTGGTCGGTAGTTTTGCAGGACAGCTGTTGGTTAGCCATGACCTTTACAGTAAGAGCGTCACACATGGGGAGTTAATTATATCACCCTTAAACACTTTCCTAAGGCTGACCCCACAGCAATCTCAAAAACCATAAACGCACGTAAACCTGAGAAGGGAGAAGCCTGCTTTGATTTTTTCTTTTTTCTTTTTTTTTTTGGTATACACCCACTTGGTAGCCTTGCACATCACAGCTAGCGGAGATGTCTTCTCTTTGTCTTTCTAGTTTTAGATTTCGCTGGACGCCGCAAGGTAAGTCCTGTCTGCCACGGCCGACAATACATCAGACTTTACAAAAAAGCTTGGCGGCTCACGCCTGCCGGATTTGTTTTGTATTGTCCGTCCTCCCCCGTCTGTTGTCCCCCCTCTCTCTCTCTCTCTCTCTCTCTCTCTCTCTCTTTATCTCTCTCTCCCTCTGTCTCTTCCCTGGTGTTTTCAGCAGGTGGTATCCAAGTCACCTTCACAGGCCCCCTGGGACTGCGTTGGTCTCTGAGTCGTTAAACTGACTGGCTGTGTTCTCTGTTTCAGGGCCTCATTTAAATCCCCAGTGCCGCCCTTGGAGGAGGAGGATGAGGAGTTTGACGACACAAAAGTCTGCCTGGATACCTGTGAGTAATCTCAGTAGGGAGAATAGGTAGAACTATGAGATTTTTGTTAACTGTATCTGGAAAGTATTTTGTCTTTGTGATGGTTTACAATGTTCCCAAAAAGACATGGATGAGGATGTTCAGAATTGACTGACGTGTGCGTCTGTGTGTGTGTGTGTTGTCGTTCTAGACAACTGCGACCTGCACTTCAAGGTGTCACGGGACCGTTACAGCGCCTCCTCTCTCACCATGGAGAGCTTTGCTTACCTCTGGTCGGGAGGAAGGGCGTCTTACGGCGTGACACAAGGCAAAGTCTGCTTCGAAATGAAGGTACAGTCACTCCAAAACCCCATTAGAGGTCATATATGTCATTTTTGTACTTAATCGATCAATTAAATAAAAATAACACGTCCACAGAAATTGTATAAAAATGCGGATTGAAAGTATTGCTTTTCCTGCAAAAAAATATATTGCCCATTTATTTCTAAGTTTATAAATAACATTGGTGTCCTAAACCTGTTGTGTTTTTGTCTGACTGACAACACAACAAGGCTCCTGATGTCGGGGACCCCCGTTTCAATGTTTTCAGTTGAACATGTGAACACAAGCACCCCCTAGCGGTACAAAATATTATATTTCACCGTTTTAATCGTACTCCGAAATGTTTAAGATTTTAAGGTTTTTTTTTTTCTTCTTTGGTTTGGTTTTTGACACAAAGAATTTAATTGGGAAATTAATGTCATTTGTTTGATCACATCTCTAAATGTTGAAGATATCATCGTTCATATGGACTGGTGGATATAAATTCTAGCTGTACAAGGCAATTAACATCCTCGGTTCTGAATTACACTGATCTGTTTTGAGAACTGACGATTCTGCCCCGGCTAGCTCAGTCGGTAAAGCATGTGGCCTAACAGCTGACGAAACTATACTTCAACTAGAGAACCCAGATTCCAACCCTTCTGTCAGTAGGCATCCACCCTGAGGAGTGGCCCTCGAGCAAATGACTGAATCCCCACCCGCTCTGGGGGGCAATGCTCTGAGGCTGACCCCGTTTTGACCTCTCTGCTTGCAGCATCGCTTCTCTCTCACGTGTCACATGTGCCTTCATGTCAACAGATTACAGAGAAGATTCCTGTTAAGCACATCTCCAGCAAGAACATGGACATCCACGAGGTGCAGGTGGGCTGGTCCCTGGCTACCGGCAGTCTGCTTCTCGGTCAGTATCTATTCAGGCTCCCTCTAGTCTTCTCTGTTCACTAATCTTGTTGATTTTTCAAGCGTCTGTGGTATATGGTTTTGCGTTCACGTTCAGTGGCGAGGAAAAAGCCTGCTTGAATCATAGACGTTTTGGTCGACGCCTTCCTCTTCTCCAGTCGAAGCACTTTGGTTTCAACGTTAATGTTTCATAGTTTGTTCTCCGATAGTAGTGAGCCGTGACATTCTATCTACCCAAGACAGCACTGCTGCTATCCATTTCCACAAACCTTTAACATGGTTGGTAGGGATTCAAGATTAGGCGTGGTTGTTTTTTTGGTTTTTTTTGAGAGGGAGGGAGGACTTGGTTTATCCCCTGCGGGGGGGGACTACGTTGTCACGGCAACAGGATCATCAGGCGTTAAAAAGAAAAGTAGGGCGTGGAAGGGAGAAGACAAAGCACCTAACTATATGAAAAGAAATGTACAACTTGGCCAGAATAATGCAACTTGGAACAAGATCAATAAAACGCATTGGGATCACCACAGCCAACAAACAAAAGAATATGACTCAATGTACATGATCACGTCAGTTCCAGTGTGGGAGAAGCCGCAATGAGTCATAGCTACCAGTGGCAGGAACTGTGCAAAAGGACTATTAATGCAATGAATATTAAGCTTGTGCGCAATGTACAGTTATGTCTCTGGTAGGCCGTACTGAGGACGTCGCCCGAGGTCGTCGGAGTACACAAGTTGTACCGATTTGTTAGACACGTCGGCGACATAAATGATCTTGTTCTGAGGCGGGCTGTACAAGCCTGGAACCGCTTCCCCTCGTCACTTACAGGCCTCTGAGATGGTCAGCATTGTTCAGGATCTGGTTTCCTTCATTGCTAGTCCTGAGTCGCCTCCTTAGGCCCTGCGGTCTGTTCGAAGTCGTACAACCTGCGACTGGATTCTACACTTCCTATGCATTTCTGAAGAATTCATTTAATAATTTCCAAGTCTTGAAGAACTTGAGAATTTCACAAATGTCTGGAAACATTTTGGAAAACTATGTTTTAGTTCCAATAGGTGCATTTCGTGTAATAAGATACAACTCTGGAGTGATTATGGCCTAGCTGACTGTCACATTGCCCAGCTGGTGTCAGTTTACATCATATTGAACATTGACCAAAATCTTCAGAGCCAGGAAAGTAGCAAGATCTGAAAAAATTATGGAATGTTGAAACTAAAGATGTGTTTTGAATTGAAAATTAAAAGTCCATCTTGAACATCCTCCAGAGACTTAATTCATCTCTGTTTGCCATCATTGTGGCCAAGATGCTACAACCCTTTTTGAAAATTGTTTTCAAAGAAACCAATTTCCACTGTACTCCAAAAATGCAAATGTGATATTTTTATTGTGCCATTTTCCCTTCAGCGATGCACACGCACGTAAGCCAAGCCTGTCAAGCGAGTCGGTCTGAACCGCTGGTTATCTCATGCCTATGGGCACTGTAAACACGCCGTCTGCATCCAAACCTTTGCCGTGATAAATTGCCAAAAGTCACACAACCGAAGACTGGTGACAGAATTTCCGGTGCACTTTGAGTTGTAATGCATTCATTGAATGCTGAAGTAAGCAAAGCCGGTATAAAAGCTAGGGGAGTAGAAATATGATGCCAGTTACTTTAAATAGAAAGCATCTATGTTGAAATGACTCTGAAGAGCCCTCTAGTGGTTGATGGACAACATGACATGATGTAAAATGGCTGCAATTACTCCATAGAATATGCTAATCATGCTTGGCCCATTACAAACACCAACGACTTGTTTTGCCCCCTACATAATGACTCTTATACCAGCGTGTTATTGATATATTATTGAGCGCATGCATACAAAACACAAAATGCATATATGCACATTGTAAATATGATATTTCTCTGTCGGGTGTAGAGAATGTAATCGTGTCATCTTCCCTTCCTCCGTTTTGTAGGCGAGGAGGAGCACTCGTATGCTTACTCTGGGAAGGCGAAGAAGACCAGCAACTGTGTCACGGAGGACTTTGGAGAGACCTACGAGGAGAACGATGTCATCTGCTGCCTTCTGGTACGACGGCCCACAGCAGCAAGCTAGGCTTTACTGTTTAGGAAGGGACACACACACACACACGTTGAGTTAACAAAGTGTATGACGCTCAACCAGATGGTATTATAGTATTAATAGTACTATTATCAGACGCTCTGAATAGCGGCTTCAGACACGGAGGCACATCCACCTGCAGTCTGATTGTCATGTCTTTATTTGACACGTCAACTTGCCGCTTGCTTGCGTGACTCGCTGAATGTGTCGGTTCGTCTTTCCTCAGAACTTCGAGGGCGAGGAGGTGGAGATGTCCTTCTCCAAAAACGGCGGGGAGCCGGCTGTAGCCTTCCAGGTGAACAAGGAGACCCTGGCCGGCCAGGCCCTCTTCCCCCACGTCATCTGCCACAACTGTGCCGTGGAGTTCAACTTCGGCCAGCTGGAGGAGCCGTACTTCCCTCAGGCCGAGGGCTACGTCTTCCTGCAGCAGGTCCCTGTGGACGACCGGGTCCGCGGGCCCAAGGGACCCGAGACCAAGGCCGACTGCGAGGTAAACGCGGCTTGTCTGTGACGTCGTTTGTTGCTGTAGTTTTTCTTTTCAGCATAGCAAACACAACAATTAGTATTTTTTTAAGATTTTCCTGACTCTGCCCCATGTGGTTGCAGAACATCCATCCATATTCCTCATTTCCTGCAGCTCCATGTTAACTCTTTTCCTTCCATGTTGTAGATGATTGTGATGGTGGGCCTGCCAGGCTCAGGGAAGACCACATGGGTGAAGAACCACGTCCAGGAGAACCCTGGGAAATACTACATCCTCGGCAGTGACACTATCGTGGAGAAGATGATGGTGAGTACTGATGAAGGCTATGTGGTTCTCTGGCAGCCATTTTATTGTATTTGGTAGCCCTAGAATATAAAGTTGCGGCAACCCTGTAGCCACAAGGTCAGAGGTTCAATTCCCACAACGGCCAATATCTGCACATTAACAACTGCCAAAGTGCACTTGAGCAAGATACTAAACACCTAGCGTCAGCTAAATGGCTAAAATGTAACTATTATTAAAAAATGTACATGGTTATTGAATGGAATTCACTACATGAACATTGATGGACTTCATTAGTCATTTCTGTACTGTCATTGCACATATCTAGCTTATGTTGCAGCCTCTAATCTTTTGTGTTTTGTGGCACAAATTGTATATTCTAATGACTAATGGAATCATTGTTTTTGCAGATTGGCAGCTTGAAGCGGCAGGCGAAAGACACTACAAAGCTGACTGCCATTTCCCAGCGTGCACCACTCTTCCTGGGCAAGTTCATCGAGATCGCTGCTCGCAAGAAGAGGAACTACATCCTTGATCATGTGAGTCCTTTTTGTCAGACTGTTATCGTTGCCACCATAACAACACAGATAGGAAATATTACAGGACCGTAACCTCGTAATGAAACCTCACATTGAGAGATAAGCTGAGTGTGGTTCTCCTCTCTCCAGACCAACCTGTCCGCCCCGGGCCAGAAGAGGAAGATGTGTCTGTTCGCAGGCTTCCAGCGCAAGGCCGTGGTGGTCTGCCCCTCCGACGAAGACTACAAGGAGCGAGCCCAGAAGAAAGCCGAGAGCGACGGCAAAGAGGTTCCTGAACACGCTCTGCTCAAAATGAAAGGTACCGAGGCGGGTTCTGCTCATCATTGGCGCTTCATGTTCAAGTTTGTTCACAGTAAAGGACTATAGGAGTGGTTGTATTATAACAGTAGTTGTCCTTCATCATGATGAGGAGTTCATCAGTATCAGTTCTTGACTTGAAACCAATGGCTGTATTTTATTTTATTGTGTTTTACACAACAGCTTCAAGCTTAACTAAAGTGCATACTGGTCCCCTGCATTGTGCCAAAATATATCTTAGAATTATCTGCTTGTTTTATGGATTAAAGTGCATAGTACAGCATTCCCTCATTGCTCAGCAAAAACAAACGCGACGGTGTATATCCATCACTCCTTATACATGTACCCCAGTGTTGAGTCCTAAAACCCAGAAGTGTGTTGGATTCCTTCACCAAAACTCTAATGCATTTTCCCCGTTTGGGTTTTGGTTAGATCCATGAAATAAGGTCTGTGGTTAACACAAGCTTAACAGATAGAGATAGAGATGAAATACATCAGTAAATATCCCAATGCAAATGTCAATTGCATTTATACTTCAGAAATCTTAAAAGTGGCATTAATTTGTAAAGATTATCTTGTTGAACAAAAAAAGAATATCATAAGCCTTATTTTCTGCACCAATCCAAAACCCAATGGGGTGAAAAACCATTAGTTTTGGAGAAGGAACCCATGGCAGAGCTAACTTCCTGGTTGGCCTAGAAAAACATCATCACTTGGACACTATTTAATACAGTTTATATTTAACCTTCTCTTTTATCCGCAGGGTTCTTCTCTCTGCCCGATGAGGGCGACAGCTTCAGCGGCGTGACCTTCGCCGAGCTGCAGAAGGAGGAGGCGGCCAAGCTGCTGGAGCAGTACAAGGAGGAGAGCAAGACGGCACTGCCCGCCGAGAAGAGGCCCAACCAGGGAGGCATGGCGCCAAAGAGGGGGGGCGGCCAGCGCGGAGGAGGCCGGGGGGGAAAGAACCAGTTCAACCGCGGCGGAGGCCCCGGCCAGAGGGGCGGAGGACGAGGAGGCTTCCAGAACAGGGGCAACTTCAGAGGAGGTGGGAAAGGACGTTCTGTCTCGATGAGACGTGTGCAGGATGTTTTATTTTACACTTGTTTATCATCAATAGTTGTTTCTCGTCTCTCTCTCCTCACTCAAATGTCCATTGAAACAAACACGAAAAGGGTTGTAATAGTGGCGATTTTGACACATGTGAACTTAACCTTTGACCCCCTCCGTGCCCCCCTAGCTCCCGGCCCCCGCGGTGGCTTCAGCCGGCCTCCCCGTGGCTTCCTGCCTCCCCCAGCCTTCAGGGGGGGCTTCCCCAACCGGGGCAACTTCAACCGGGGCGGCCTCATGCCCAGCCTGGGCGGATCCCCCAGAGGTGGACCAATGAGGGGTAACATGGGTCCCAGAGGCGGGGCCATGAATAGAGGCGGGCCAATGAACAGAGGGAACATGAGCAGAGGGGGCGGAGGCAGCTCTAACCGCGGAGGTGGCGGCAGCAGGGGCAACTTCAGCCAGGTGGGTTTCAACCTCCTCTTTCTGCCTTGCAGACGAGTTAATGAGTCTTTAAAACCTTTCAAGGCTTTGATTTTAGACGTTTAAATATTGTTAATTGCAGTCTTATAAGTCTTGCAGAGGGTTGTGTGTTTTTCTTTTTGTTTTTGTTTTTTTTATACAACTGTGTATCCTCCTCTCTTCCTTTGCAGTTCCAGCAGAGAGGAGGTGGTAACCGTGGCAACTTCGGCAACAAGAACGGCAACTTTGGCAACAGCAGGAATGGCGGCAACTTTGGCAACAGGAACGGCAACTTTGGCATGGACAAGGCCCAGGCCTTCAACCAGAGCTGGCAGCAAGGGGTCAGTCTTACTATAACTATAACTCAGAACGAGTCCATCTGTGGTCCAGTTATTATTTATTAAAACAAAACATATGAATACAAACAGTCTATAGGTGTAACTGTGGCTCAGCAGAAGGCTCCCGTTTTTCAGATGGTGTCTTCAATAGTCAAATATCTATTATTTAGAACTGGGATTTGAATAACAATGTTGGCACTTATCCCTGAGGCCAAACATTTTTATTTTTTTAATCCTAATGACTGTGACAGCATGGTTTACATAATGCTGAGTGTGTGAAAAGTTATTCAGACGAGGTTAACGACTGACGAAGCCCTTGGGGAATCTGATCCCTGAACATCACGCCGCACGTTGTACTTCTTACTTGTACAGTGAAAAACGTAAGCACCGGGATGGTTTTAAGCAATCCATTTGTGAGCTGTTGGACCATCGAAGATCTAATGAGATTACATTAGCATATAAAAAAAAAAGCTACAGAACGCATTTCCTTTCATCGTGGTTCATTAGCCTCCAGGTCTGCGCCATATTAAAACGGCAGCACAGGACAGACCTCGGCTCAACGTCCCCACGCGTGAGCTGCTGACTGCATCTGTTCCCATTAACATCCTTAACCTGTACGTAGCCTTGTCTAAACTCCATCTCCTGTGTGTGTGTCTGTGTGTGTGTCTGTGTGTCTGTCTCCTGCAGTTCTGGAACCAGAAGCCCTGGAGCCAGCAGTATCAGCCCGGCTATTACTGAGAGACTCTGTTCTAAAGGACTGGTGGCCGTCTGTGAGACCCACCACTAGCCAAGGAACATCCCTCCACCTGCTTGGTTTCTTTTCTGTTTTGTTTTTTTTTGTTTTTTTTTCCTAGAACCCACTTTTAAAAAGTAAAACCTACCAACTGACAACGATGACTTATAATGATTTGGAGCAACAACATTCCACATCAGAGGAGACGAGGCTTAGATGAGTCTCTTTGAAGCTTTCTTATATTTACGTACGACATGGGTTCAGTCTCATTTAGTTTTATTTTACGCTTTTTTTCGTTGTTGTACATTTTATGATCTACTACCACCACTTTTAAAATCACATGCTTTTTAAAAAAAGAAAAGAAAAAAGAATCTCATGTTTGGAAAATCAGGAACCAGAAATGTTTTGCCGGCGAGGCTGTTATTGAGAGTTTTTCAGGGTTGTGCATTTTATCTGTGCTGTGATTATTATTTTTTTTCTTTTTCTTTATTTTTTTGTTTTGTTTTTATATTACAAATTGTAAATATTTGTTTTTTTTGCTTAGTTACGTTTGTATGAGAAGTTTAAGAAACACGGTAATGCTTAAGAGGAACCTTTGCTTCTTCAACCAGAAGCGTGGTAGCTAATCTAGTATTGTTAGATTGTACATGTAGTCCACTGTCATCAAACAGTTGAAATTGAAGCGGCAGATGAATTTAAGCAAGTATTTGGGTTCTTTTGTCTTTTGTTCCCATTATCAAGCCTGTAATCTTAACTCCGTAGATTTACAATAAACGACTGGTTGGCTTTTGTACATCTGCTGGTTTATGACTTTTGATTCAGTTCAAAGGTGCGTAGAGGACCTTTGAAAGGGCGATGGCCGGTTTGCTACTTCAAACAATAAGGACATCAGCCCCGCCCCTCGCCCACAGTTGGCACCTCATTACTACTAAAGTACTTCCATCATGAGTCCCATCTTTATACCGTTTCCAGTACCTATAGGCATTCTGATGCTCATCGCTTTGAGAAAGTATTTTGGCCAAGCCATTTTCTTTTTTTTGATTTTGATTTTTTTTTTTTTTTTAATTTTAATTTTTTCTATTTTTTCTTTTTTTTTTTAAATATAAAGGATATCGGTAAGCCATTTTATTACTGCATTATGGATTTAATTTAATATAAAATTATGCTTGTTAATATTAATGTTAAAGCACTGACTACGCTTGATTCTCAGGTGTATGGTGGAGAAAATGTGGTTCTTTATTAGAGTTTTGTCTGAGAGGTTCCTAGAGTGTGGTGTAATACTAAAAAAAACAATTAGCTTTGATTGGTAAAGTGTAACTAAAAACAGCTCAAAATAGGAAATCCAACTGGACCGCAGGATAGTATTTTACGGTGTTGCATGTATATTTTCTATGCTTTTATATTACCACAATGATTTTTTTTTTTTAAGCCACCAGAAGGTTCAAGAGGCCAGTTTAGTACATAGGGGTCTGTAGTTCAAGACGGTCTGGTTTTTGACAGGTTTAAGACTCTTTCAGTGGCTCTCATTTTCACCAGCAAACAAAAGGGCTACACAATGTCACAGTAAGCACCACGTACAGCTAGCACAACCTCGACATACAAGAAGCTCAGTACAGTTTTCAACTTGGACCATTAGTAATGTGTTACAAAACACTCCTGAGTACGTCTTGGTGACCGTGTGGCCCTGCAATAATGACGACAGCACATGGTTTGTCCCGCCCCATCGTTCTCGCAGAGGATATTGACAGTTATTGCAGCCAATAGAAACATCAGGCTTACTGTGTACAACCAGACGTTTTGAGATGATAGATAAGGTGAGATGGTGTTTTATGTGTCAGTTGTTTTTTTTATTACCTGCCCATGTTGATATTTAATGAACATGTATATAGTTCATCGTTTCAGCCATGCATGAATGTTCATTAACTGACTTCAGGTCACACTGTGTTGTGATTATGAAAGTATTAGTTTGCCCGACTACCTGTGCGTGATGAACTGTCAATATATTTAAACATTTCCCTCCCATTTTATTGTACTGGATACATAAACTTAGCATTTTTCAGGTTCTGCAGTTTGCAGTATAATCTATGATAAAAACCGACAGATTATATTTTTATTGCTTTATGTTGCAGGTTGAATATCAGGTGTTTTATTAAACCAACAGCCCAAAAGCTTTGAGACTTTTTGAAATGTGTTGTCTTTTCTATTTGACAATGTTTTGATATTTGTGTTCAAACGTTGGATTTTTTTTTTTTAAATCAGTCTCAACTCTATTATTAAATTAAATGAAGCTGATAAACAATGCCCTTGCAATGTATTATATTTCTGAATATTGTTAAACGGAACATCCCTGCTTGACAATCTTCAAGCAATGGTTAATAATTTCTTTGTGTATAATAATAATTTTTCTTTATTATCTTTAATGGTAAATAATTGTCTATGGCTCTTTTTGAAATGGATTTTTCTTTACAGAACTGGGTGTCTTCTGGTGCACGCTTCCTCCTGAGGGAAGTCTGTGGTGGGAATCCGCTTCCCTGCCAGACAGACGCTTGACTTTAGCAAGGCAGCGTGTTTACCTTCTTCAGCAGCACGCATATTAGTGAATGACAAGACCCCCAACATGGACAGCAAACAGACAGTTAGATATTGCCCCTGATTACCAACGTTTGGCTCGCTCTATCTGCTAAGCCTGATGTAAATAGATGGACGCCTGTTTTAGTTTCATGCAGATTGACTTCATGTTTCTCTGTATGTGGTCATGTAGCTTCATCCCACTGCAAATATACCAATGCACTAGATATTCTAATACACTGTAAATATACCAATACACTGTAGATATTCTAATACACTGTAAATATACCAATACACTGTAAATGTTCTAATACACTGTAAATATACCAATACACTGCAAATGTTCCAATACACTAGATATTCTAATACACTGCAAGTGTTCTAATATACTGTAAACATGCCAGTACACTGAGAGGATGTGTAGGCAGAGGGCTGCTTCCAAGTGTGTTTGCCCATCATTGTCAGTGACAGTGTATCCTCTATGTAACAAGTGTTTAGGCAAATTATTTGCTCTGCATTACAATTTCCTACTGAATACAGTGCAAATAGAGGGATAAAGGTCCTGGCTATGCAGCTGTATTTAACCTCATGTGTGACCCCCCATGAGCATGAATCTGAATGGCTTTAGGCACAGCCAGGACTAGTAGCACGGAAGAGCAAAGTCAGATTGTGTAAGTGAAACAAAATAGTTTATTTTCCAAACATAAAATATGACACTTATCCATATTATGTACAACTTGAAAATATAACACATCTGAGCTCAAATCAGACAGTATTCGAATAACGGAGTGTGATTCAACACAACTATACAAATGCAAAAAAAAAAAGGTATCAAAATTAATTATTTACAAAATCTATAACAAAGTGCTTGTGGAAACATGTATTTCGACCAGGCAGCAGAAATTATATACCGCCAGGTGTGTTTTAAACTCCTCCTGAGTCCCAACTTGAAAAGTACTATACGTGTTGTTGTTTATTCTAACCATCATGACGTCACACTATAGACACGTTGTCCATCGTGCACGCGCACTTCTCCACAATCATATTAGGAAATTCCGCCACTTCGATCTCGGTGTAGTCGCCCTTCTTCACCAGGTACATGATGGGCAAAGGGGCGCTTTCTGCCACGGTGCACCTCCTCTCCCCGTAACCGTAGTTCCTCCTCGGCTGCTTGCAGCCTCCGGTGCACCTGTAGGCCTGGTAGCCCGCTGGCTCTATGATCCAGTACTGCGTCCAGGTGAGCGCACGGAAGTTGATGAAGTGCTGCTCTCTGCAACATGTGTCTTTGTTTTGATTCACCTCGCAGTCACCGCGAGAACTGCGGAAGGAGGCGAAAAGGGAAGGACTGTTAATTGCCACACCGCCACTCAAACCCAAGCACCCGGATAATTAATGCAAATGGTGAAAAAGGGGATATGGGCTAATTGTCACACTGATACAATATCCTGTATATCAAAGCGCGCGTCCTTACCCGTACTCTTCGAGGTTGAGTGTGTAGAGGATGAGCTCGGGTTTTCCCAAGGTGTTGTCCGTCTGCTCCTGGGTGGTAAAGTGGACACTTCTGGCCATTTCTGCCGCGTAACTGCCAGGTCTCTCGCCCTCGATCCACACCTCCAGGTGCATAGGTGTCTTCTGCTGGGTCTTGGACCAATAGTGCACCGCCTGGGTCACATCAAAGCTCTTCCAGCCGGTCTCATGAATGGGGATCAGCCTAACATGCGAACAACGAGGGGAGAGGCGATTCATTAAAAACGCATGTAAGGCCAGGAGGAGGAGGAGGAGGG
>OMKK01011054.1:9295-23617 GCA_900302305.1 Polymixia japonica | reverse complement strand
AGGATTTGGTAAGTGGATATGAGTGGGAAGACAGAGAGAAAAGAAAGGAGGGGGATTGTAAAGAGCACGTTAGATATAGAGCCTAGATAGTGGGCTTTTAACAAGACAGGTGATACAGGGGCACATACACCCACACATACAATATACATGGTACCAGCGACAGAAAGAAGAATCAACACAAATAGCACTTTTCTCCAGGAGTTTTTGAGATGCATATTTCTGGTTCACTGGCTCGCTGTGACTGTAAACATCCTTAACATTACTGTAGAAAAAAAATAATTGTATACGTGCTTTGAAGAGAATTGATGTGCATGCCAAGATTTCACCTACAGGAATGGAGCAGATGTGAATGTGTACAGGATTATAACTAGAGACACAGCTCAAGAGAGTGGTCCATCATTGCCAGTTTGTTTTGTCAATAGTAGCAATACAATATTGATTGAAATAGATTAAATGTAATATAACTGTATATTGTAATGGCATTTGAACGCTGCACCTTTATTGTAGAGGTGAATTTTAATAATCTAACTAGGGAGGCTCCCTTGAAGAACTCTTTGTGAAATATTCCTCCGCAGTTGTAATCAATTTCAACACCCTAGGCGTGACTAAATCAAGAAGGGACAAGTCCAAAAAACACCAGAATTATGAAAGAAAGTTTAGATGCGAATTCGCTTTTGAATCTGCATCTTCATTTATTCATTTTAAGCACCCAAGACAAAGGCAAATGGGCTTGAGCTGGAACAGTTGACAAGCTGGTGTGCCCATATATCTCATCATTATTTCATGGTTAGCTTGGCTCTTCTGTTTTTTAATCCGGGAAGGATGTTTTACCGTCAGTACACAGGTGGTTCATGGGTAGGGGGAGCAGAGCATCTGTTTAACATGTGACAAGAATCAAACACCGTGTTGCGTCAGACTCAATTGCTTTCAATTTACTCCCCAAACATTAATCTCGGCTATTGTTACAAGGGGATCAATATGGGTAAATAAAGACAGAATACCAGAATTCCAGTCAGCCACCTATAATCATTCAAACAACAAGATCTGATGCGTGAGTGTATTTAAAGTACTCGATATTTCCTCGTTTGTGTCTTCCGCGGTAGGGACCGGACACAGAAGTTAGCAGGGCTCTGTTTACTCAGCTTAAGATACCTGTGTGTGTACATGAATGGAGCGGAAGCGTGCACGCTTGGGTGCATGCGAGCGCTGGAGCGTGCATTGTGCGTGCACGTGTGCGCGCGTTTGTGTGTGTCTGTGTGTGTGTGTGTGTGTGTGTGTGTGTGTGTGTGTGTGTGCCTGCACGCTGAGGCAAGACCGTGTTATACACAACACAGCAGCCTCTGTCGTGGGAGCATAATGAGATTTCTGGGTTCTGCTAATCACATAATTTTTTTCATCCTGTTGTAGACAGAGGGAGACACACATTCTCACAAATCTGTGTTTAAGCACAGATCAAAAGTGCCTGTAATCTCCTAGCTTAGGATGTGGATCTTGGGGAAACTGGTGAGCTTTTTCTGACGAGATAGACATGCACTCATCTCCCAAGTTAATTATTCCAACTCCTAAGACAATAAGAAGCCTAAAGTAAAGTAACAACATGGAAAGAGGAAGAATGAGACACTGCAGGTCATTCGAGCTAAAAGCAGCAAGCAACTGTAGGTACAACAGTAAAATATCTGACCCAATTATCCAAGTTTGAATTTGGGACAATTACGTTGTTTCCGTTGTTGTGAGCCAGCTAAACCCAGTAAAGAACAAGTCTGAAAATATAGATAATCTAGGGCCATTTCATCGCAATCACAACAATGTTGTGTACTTTTTTTTATGTAGATTTTATGTAGAAAAAGTCTTCATTTCGATTCAAGCAATCTGTCCTGGGTACGCACATACCGTTACTAATCAGCATCGGCTAAGCGAAGTGGTTAATGCACAAGTGTTGAATAATGTGCAGATTATCCCTGCTGATTATGCATACGTTGATGCAGCTACAGACAAGATTATGAGATTTAGATTTTGGCGACCCCTATAGTTTCCTAATGGTATTACCCATCACAAAGACAACCAAGCGGCTTTTTTTTTTGTCAAAGCCCAGCAACTACACACAAAACACAGATACGCATACAAAAACAAAGCAAGACGGTCAAAAGAAGAGGACTAAACATATTCACAGACGAGGCTTTTCCTGTACTTGCGCCGTACGTAGGTCCTTCTATTTTTGTGGGAGATTGTAACCAGTGGCACACACAATTGCATAGTGGAAGCGATGTTACTAGGGAACCAATCTTAACAACAAAGGCATCTTTCTTCCATATCCATTACACCATGCAATGAAAATTGATTTAATAATATGTTAAATCAAAAGTCCTTTCTGCAGTGGCATAGTTTCTTTATTGGTAAAAAGCATTTAAAGTACAATTTGAATTATGAGTATGATTGAAATTTAAATGTACCAGTAAAAGGTTAGAATTTGACCACAGATATCTATACATTTAATCCAGAGAGTTCAATTGTGATCACAATACACAAAATGTGTTCCTTCAATTATACCAGAATCTTTCAATCATGACAGTGTAAACAAGTTTTGAGAAGCTATAGTTTCAGCAAACATGAACAGCTGACATTGAACATACAACAAGTCCTGAACAAAAATAATATTATATCCGTTCATTGTTTTAATCACGCTGCACTCTGTAGTTGTATTCAGAATAATAAAACAAAAAGACAAAGCCAGGTGTAAAAAAGGCAGAGAAACGGTCTATGTCGAGTTGCTGACAATCTTTTAAGTTTCCCCTTTCCAGCAGCCATTTTTTTCTGCTGTATTTTTCCAGAAGAACATCAGATTCAGCAAACAACTGCTGTCAGCAAACAAAGCAAACAAATTACACAGTCAGTCCTGATTGTAGCTTAGTGGTGATGGATGATGATGTGCCCTGAAAACAGAGTAAGAAATGTTCTCTGTTATTGTGAGTGCTGTTCTTGCAAACCAAAGGAATTTTTTGGAAACTATTTTGAAGTTCCTCACGCTAAAAAATGAGCAGCGGTGTACACCTCACTTTTCATTAATAGCGTTGCAGTCCGTGTAACACACCTTCCATTATTCAGAAAGTTTCTATGCAGCAGTCAAATTAATAATGCAAATAGTCCTCTTTCTGTCTCACTTTGTATGCCTCTTGCTACGTGTCTTTCTCTTCGCCCCTCTCCCTCTCTTTGCTTTGCTCCTCATCTCCATCCCAATGAGATATCTACCAGAGGAAGAGCTTCTTGTGACGGATATATTTAATGTGTGGGCTGTGTTCAGATAATTAGCTCCTACTTCAGTCAGAAAAATCCAATTAACTTAATCTATACCCTCCGGTGTATGGATTTTGGCCAGAGATGTGTTTTAAGCCATACCGTCAAAGGCTTGCAAGTGTGATAAAAAAAAGCAATGGTCATAATGGAAGGTAAGTGAGTGAAATATCTCGACATATAGGTAATATCACTTTAAGTGCTGCAATCGAGAATACTGTGCAAGCCTAGCTGCCGCCTAAAGTCACTGCGGTCTCAGAATAGCTCGTCTTTTCAGACGGAATTATTACGGCCATCAGGCACACATCAGCAATCATTCAGTTAAAAGTGTTCATATCCCTGCCCCGACGGTAACCTCGGCCATATGGCTGTTGACTGAAATGTGGACTGCGAAATGTGCGCTTAGATGTGTCTGGATTACCCCGCATTAAACATCTGCGTTTTCTAAATGTCACTGTTTGCCGCCTCTGAAGTGTCTCAATTACCACTGATGCTATCTGAGCATAAGTGGGCCCACATGGTGTAGGTTGCAGGGTATCCGTTAAGTGGGCCTTTGTCGTTGAGTTGCAGGGTTAATGTGAAGTGTGGACTAATCCACTGGCCACTCAATAGCGTTAACAGCGCATGAAATCTCTTTTGTTGGTAAACCCTGTGCTTCTAGCCATATCTGAAATTGATCGCTGTCCCTTCTCCCCTCTGCTCATCACGGGGCTTTGGTCGAAGGACTATCGGCAGACGTTCTTCTCGAGGGGAAAAGGGAGAGAGATTGATAAAGGCTGCTGGAGGAAATTTATAGAAGCAGAATAGCGTAAGAAAGCTGTTTCTCCAGATGTTTCTCCATTGCTGCATAATTAGCTACGTACTATGTGTACTGTACACCTGATACATGAACTCCTTATTAGCAGGTTATCTTCAACAGAGTTTCAGGGTCAGCATAATTTCTTCTACTGTAACCAAAACAGTGGGAGTGAATTCAGCAAGCAATACAAACTCTGAGATATGGGCAAATATTTTAACAGATGTCAGTTTCCCTGCTGCCCAAATATCTATTGTTTTATTGCTGCCCACATATGCAAGGTTTGGCATTCAGAATATCCAAAATGTCTATCAGTAAAGCATAACCAGTCCAACTGTTTGCTTTCATTTCATTATTGGAATATTGACTAATTGGATTTTCTAGTAAAAAAAAAACAAAAAAATATTTGTCCATTTAATTTGTGTACATATGCTAAAAGTAACAGCATTGAGCAAAGATTAAACACAATTATTTTTCTCCTTAGTTGAATAAAACTTTGACAAAAGTGAATTATTTATATTCCAAAATGAGTAAACAAGTGAGGTAAGACCTGCTTGTCTGCAATATACCAGCACAGCTGCCAGAGTGAAGCATAAATTTATAGTTTATTGACTCTCTCCACCGTGACTCAGACTGTGGGAAGAGAGGATGGATAGTGGGCTGTGAACGAATGGGTGGGCTTGAGTATACTTCACCTTCACTCAGGCAAACTGTTCAATGGAAATGGACTAATAGTATTATGAAGTAAAATGACAAAGGTAATGTTATAATCACAATTGCCCCTGCAGCCAGACCTTGAAAACTCTGTTTGGAACATTTGCTGAACAGAAATATTGATTTCATTCAAGGGCATAGAGCTATTATAAAAGTTGAGTCCGAGATACTTCAAGCCCACTGGTTGATATTATTGGCTGGACTGCCACAGCGGGGTCCAGCCCTACAAACGCAAATGTCTGTCACTGACCGACTGACTCACTGACTGACTGACTGACTGACTGACTGACTGACTGACTGAGTAATGAAGTTACACCATACGTTGTTTGCAGTCATGTGATTCCGATGACGTGCAAAATTCAGACCCTAATTGACCGTTGAGTCTTGTTATCCTTAAATAGGCTCGGCAGAATTCTTGTATAATTTCAGCCAATTTCAGTAAAACGGCGCTGTGGAGCGGCGTGGCGGGTCCCCGTCTCATTCCCGTTGCAGTCAGCGTGTGTTAGCGTGTGTGTGGGTGAAGTAAACAGACTGACCTGGGCCCGCCCTGCAACCCCAGTGCACCCGTGAACATTCAGGTGAAGGCTGTCAATCAAGTCACAGGTGCGCTAGGCGACAGCTCAGGGAAAACAGCAACTAAACGGAAACTGAAACCAACTGGAAACTTGAGCTGGTAAACTAGAGATTTCACTGCAGAATGAGGTAAAACCGGTATTCAGGTATCAATTGTAAGTGGAAGAATCTATACTTTGACCATCTGGGACCAAAATGAGATATTTAAAAAATACTGATTGCCAAAATTGTGCAGAGCATCTTAATTTCATCTAAATTTGCCCCATAAGATAATTATCACACTCATGACTGTATAGTCAATCGGTTGTTTCATGTGCTATTTTCACAAAAGGGGCAATTAATTAGTGTTGAAATCCTTTACCCTCCATTCTCAACCTTCTGTTCAGAGCTCTGGTTATGCTAAAGGTTATGCTAAAGGTTATGCTAAAGATTACTTTGAATGCTGTATTTTGGAGCTTATTTTTATGTTCCCCTTCATGTTCCCTTGCTTTCTTCAGGATATCTTGCCAGTGATCATGTAGGAAATCCAACAGATGTTCCTAAGGCCACTTGACACCAAAAAAAACACCAAACACTTATTTGAAAGTTTTCTTGTTGTTCTACATCAATGGGGGATTTTTGTGCCCTCTGTATAGGGAGAAAACTTTTCTTTCTTCGTGTGATGTGATAAAATAAAGTTTGGGTGCCATGGTGTGTGTGCTTGGCACCTGAGCATCTTCTCAGAAAAACAGCAATCTGCAGGCTGTGAGTGACTGACAACTCTATGGCAAACTCTCTCTCTCTCTCTCTCTTTCTTTTTTCAGTGCCACTCTATGTCTCTCATGTTTTGTGACTATGATCAGCCAGCATCAGTGTCTTTAGCTGGAACCATGTCCCTCTCTAGTGTGTTGCCACACCTTCTCAACGCCACTCCCCTCACGCCACCCCAGCATCTTCTGATCAGTGGCAACCTTGGAGCAGGCTGGTATGTCTGTGGGGGGAGCGGTTGTAAGGCTCTCTGACACATGACAAGTACTTTATCTCTGATCCATTTCCTGTAAGGAATCATTAGCTGCAGAAGACGCAGCTGTGTTGTGCAGGTTCACAGCTCAGTCGCGACAATACCTCTCCCTCACCGACTTCCTTCCTCGAAACGGGAGGTGTCTCTCTCCGCCGTGTCGCAGCACATCCATATCTCTCTCTTTCCGTTTCATGTTTATTTATTTCATTCTTTAACGAGCTGACCTTAACGAGCGCTGACAGCGTGTCTGGTGTCTGGGCCCCCCTCGTCACTGTCACCAGGACGACCTCCTCCCAAGTGACACACCCGTGTCTAAATGGGGATGTGAGAGGCAGCTGGGCTATGTTTAACTAGCGGGGCACCTAGAGAGAGAGAGACAGCCTTATCTCAGCACTTGCCTCGCCTCACCTCGCAATTTCAAAACTGCTTCTGAATTGTTCTTTTTTATTTTTTCGTAGTTGATTGTGGAGAGACTTAGGGTAAGTCTTGAAAGCCACGCTGTCAAGCTGTCGGCTTCGTCACTTGACACACACTTGGAAGTTGAGTAGGTGACATTGGAGGGCTGTGTTGTGATGTTACAGAAGACTGCACTGTCCCAGTTCCCTTTGTCATAAATCCTGCTGTCTTTAAAGGAAAATGTGACCTGCCACTACTTTCACTGAGAAACAAGGGACAAATTTGATGTGCGTTGGCTCCACCTCTCAAACAGCCCTTGTTAATGCAGAAACATAAAGGAACTGTATTTCCACAATTTATTGGGCCAATTCATGGATGTCAGGTCAAAAACTGTTCAAATACATTATCTATATACTGGCAGAGTAAAGCATCTCTTAAGCATAGATTCTTGTTGATCAGAAGAATAAATCTTGTTGAATAGTAACAGGGGAAGAGAATCGTACTGCAGCGGACTAGTGATAGACTGTGTCTGTCAGAGTTACCTTACAACAGACAAATAATGATGCCTCCTGGCAGAATTAGACTGATGAAACCATTAATTCTATAAACACAAATTGCACTGAACTTTTCAAATCCCAGACAAACTACGACAGCAAACACTAATGAACAATTTATCTCAATGAATTCATTTGTTTCTCATTAGTCAGCAGTCAGTGTTTGGATTTGTGCGTGATCATTTTGAGTCCCTCTCCTGAGTGCATGCAGAAACTGGGCATGTTTTCTCACTGTTCCTTTATCAGCGTTGCTTTGTTTTGTAAAATGGGAGTATTACTCGACATAGGCTTGAATGACTAACGAGGGTGTTTTTCTAATGGAAATGCTTATTTGACCTCATTTTATCACTGAGGTATGGTTTTTGTTTTCATTTTCAGCTGTTAACATAGTAGACAGAAATGGGAGGTCATCAGAAAAGCTGTAAACTGAAGTCACCTCCTGGGATTTGTTAAACAAATGTATAAATTAATTAAACTATTGAACTTGCACAACAAAACACAAAACTTTAAGCTTTAGAAAATCAATGCTGATTAGATTACAAATTGCATTTAGCTGTCAAATACTGCCAACCGGTTTTAGAATTCAAGAAAAAATACTTGTACGGATACGGAAAAGGATTATCTTTCTGTTATTTAGGTTACCTAGTACATAATATATACTTTTCCAGTATGACAAAAAATACTGCATAATAAGGTGCTAACCTTTTGGACTTTAAAGTGACATGAAAACAAGCACAACAGTAAACAATACAGTACAAGTCAAGCTTGCCCCTGTCTGCCACATGCTTGTTTACAACAAAGATTTATAACAACAAAGATTAGTGATGCCATTTATGGTTAAGTACATACAATACCTACATACATACCTAAAATAGTGTATAAATGTACATTATTTTACATTTTCTCGTTCAATGTTGTTAAACACTGAACACGTTAGTAACTTTTAACCTCATAAATGTAGGATGAATCTAGTAGTTGGCGTCCAGACTAGCAACTGCAAGCAGAAGTACTAGCAGATTCTTTTATTTCACAAGTGTTAGAATGTGTGTTCTGCCCTGCTTTGTTGTGCTGTGTCGTCCTTCAGGGACTTTTCTCTGCACTACCCAGTCACCTGGTTCCAATGACACGAGCATCTGCACAAAGCTGTGTACTGAACTATACAGTCAGTATTTCTCTTAATCATATACAGTATACACACACACGTACATACAAGCACGCGCCTGCTGACATGCATGTACGCAAGGCCTACGCACATATCAACACAAAAAATGTAATGAAAAAAATTAAATGAAAATTGAAAAATATTGATGTATTGTATTTTATGATTTAGATTTCCAAAGGAAGAAAATAATTATTTGATTTTATAATATAAATTGAGTGTTTGTTTGTTTTCAGTAACTGTTCCCTTCTTGTTTTTTTGAAAGTTTCCCATTTGCCTGAAAGAATAGATGCTTAAGAAAAGCTTAAATTGTAATGAATTGCTGGACTAAAAATGTATGGAGAAGATGAACTGTTGCTTTGAATAAAGGCTGCTGCTAATACTTTTATGTCTCCACTTATCAGCAAAGTTCCTGTGTGGATTAGTTCTAATCCCCTACCAGCTTGGCCACAATGGTTTCATTAAATAACCCGACATATTGTAGCAAAAATGTGCTTGGTTATGTAATGAAACTGCTGAGGATATGCCAGGAGAGTGCAATGAAGAATACCCAAAGTGAGAGAGGCACATTCAGCTTAGCTCAGCCCAATAACATACTGACTAGGCTTGTTGTGACGCCAGAGCATTATCGGCAAAGAAAGGAGTTTTATCCCAGACTGTTCTCTCCGGAATTATTAAATATTAATTAAGATTCACTGAACAAAAAGGGAAATATGGCACTTGGTCAAATGAACATTGAAAACTACCATTCAAAAAAATGCCCAGTGTGCATATAAAAGCTTGGTGCCTAAGGTAGTTTTTCAGAGGTGATGTTCTGTATTTACCTGTATTTACGTATGGAGACATATTGTTGCTGTTATCTAACAAATACATTTAGATATGACCACACTGACCTTTGAAAGGGAGTACTACTTTAACACAGCATACATTCTCACACTCTGTTGACACTCTATTTAAGCTCAGTTTGTACCAGTGAACAAACACTTGATTACTGTATGTCATTGCCAAATGTAATAGAGCAGAATCTGTCCCACCAAAATCTATGATGTCACACCAGTTTACTCAGACACTAAAAGTTGACAAAAGGAAGGATTGTGAGTTGCTTTGATAACACCCAGGAAGGTTTTCTGCAGACAAGCCAACATTTTCTCTTTCAGAACTAGCATGAAATACAGCTCATTTAGGTGTAAAGCTCAAAAATAAATTTTGTGTGACCATAAAGTCAGTACATGTTGATGAGCATATAAAAATTGTATTTCTCCTGTGTCTTGCTGTGGGAGAAAATCTCCCATAAATGAAGATTTAGAAAATCTTTAAGGCCACAGAAATATCCCAACTGAATTCTTTTACTGTTTTTCATATCATTTTTGGGTAAATTTGCATACATTCGTGAAGAGTTAACTACAACTTTAGTTTAGATAAAAAATTATTATAATATTTATTATTATAATTATTTTGTCACCCACCATACTGTAATTCAAAAATACACCCAATCATTAAAAACATAAACAAATGTGTTACAACTTATATATCGAAAACGTTTTCAGCTGTTGCATACTATTTATCCTTTTTAGGAAAGGTCTTGTAATTAATTAAATATGACTAAAAGCTTCCACACCATTGTTTTTCATATTCAGTGGAATGGTATCTGTTTTGGATTACTGTTTGGCCATTATCAGTAAATTCAATGCTGATAGGTTTGTAGAATAAGTCCAGAATTTAGTCAATTGTTTAAGGGGATTATCATCCCAATGAAAATTTGGCAACTACATTCCTTAATCTTCCACAAAGCAGCAGATGGCAAAAGACTATACTTAACAGCAGAATAAGTCCAAAGTAGTCTTATGTACTTCACAGTAAATAAGTACATTGTATGTTTCTAATCAACAGCATAACTTTGGAGCTTTTGTTTACCTCCAACTTCTCGACTTATGGTCAATGAATTTTGTCCCAAGCAGATTGCAAAGTGAATGGCCTTGTGATTCATAAAAGCCATGTAGAACACTACATTGACAAATATGCTACTACAGTATATCTCCACACATTGTATATCTATTTGTCCAATTGAATAAGTCCATTTATTCATGTACTCCCCATCGAGGTTAACATGGTTATTAAGAGACACATGCTTGTTAGTTTTGCTTGACCATATCGGTATCAGGATTACTAATTGGAAAATTGGAGATAGGAATGTTTCTCTTAATGAAATTAAATAATATTAATCACCAGTTTTTCATATTCTTGGACTTTTCCATAGGTTTCACCTTAGCTCATATATCAATAAGACGTCTGAAAGCCAAAGCTGGCCAGCTGTTATTTCAAACCTAGCAAATCAAAGCAGAATCAAATCAATATATTTAAACATGCACTTTATCCCATTATGCCAGTAATTAATTCAGAGCAGAAAACAAAACAGGCTACATTATTCATGTATTAATCTTGCGGTGGGAAAGCACAGTAACTCTTTTCTGGCAGTGACACCGCTATCTCTTTCACTCTTTGTCTCTCTTGCCTCTCTTTCTCTGAGCATTCTGAGGGCGTATGTTTTCCAACAGAAAGAAATTGGTAATTAAGGATAGTGGGGCCTTTTGAAGGCACCGCTTGACTCGTATTTTTTGTTGTGGCACATTTATGCTACACTTCCAAAAATGTGCTGGGCTTGTGAGTACCTGCCAAAGGGTGAAGAGGCTTGTTTGTTTGTTTATTAGGATCCCCATTAGCTTCTGCATGGCGGCAGCTATTCTTCCTGGGGTCCGCACAGTTTACATGGTGACAATACAAAAATACACATTCACGCTATTCATCACAATACACCAACAAAACGCATCGTAATAATGTCTAGTGTAAATAAAACAATTTGACACAATTTAAATAACACAAACGCAAACAAGAAAATAGACAGGCTCCGACTGACAGATAAATATCATAATGCCCATAGAACACTTACACACCAACGAATACTTATTAATTATTAAAGTTTCCTCTTAAATAATGCTCTTTTAGCGCTTTGGGTTAAATGCAGAGATCAAATTTCTCCAGCCACCATATCTGTGTGTGTGTCCGGTTTAATCTTTAATCTTTTAAACTCTTACTGATCAGGTACTGTCCATTTGTATACAAATCCAGAAAATACTCTCTTGAAATGATACGCAATACAACACAGAGTTGTTCCCGACTCCCAAGTGAAACGGTGCGAACGTGGTGCCAAGCGCAGTGAGACGAGGGTACAGTGTTTGCAGTATTTATAAGAGGCCTTACCTACAGTCGTATTACTTCCTTTGATCACTCTGGGTATAACAGAAGAAGACGTGGACCAGCAATCTCATGAACTGGCAAATTACCATAGTCAGATTGTGTTATCTGAAGATGATTGGACGATAAAATGAGACTTGAAGTTGGATGTAAGACATCAGAGAAAATCACCATGGTAACTAGAGTGAAAATAACAACAGATAAATGTTTTTACAGTGGTTTCTAACTAGCTATGACTTTTTACTGGTTTCACTTTATCTCCATCTAGGCGCTTCTCTCCAGTTGGATAACGTACATACGCAGACACACACTCACACGGGTTGCTCAAACCAAACAAACCAAAGCAGAGTGTTATCCGGCGATCAGTGTGTCCAAAGAGTGAAGTTAACCTGGAGATTTATCATCACGCCAAGGAGGTGAAAAGCATGAGTCAGACTAAAGTTGACCTAAGCTCCTGCTTCGCTCTCCCAACTCCCACAGTTGTAATTAAGTGAATGAGAGCCAAGCCTATGGGACTAGTTGCCCTCCTGTCTGATGTCAGAGGACAAAAGGAATTCTCAATGCTTCTGAGAAGTTGCTAACTAGTTCCCCAATTACCTGTTGAGAGAGATTAGCTGGAGGGAAAGGGAGAGACATACTTTTAAATGAGATAGAAGGGCAAACTGGGAAGCATCTCTGGGAGAAGAGTGAACATGTGAGCCACAATAATTGTCAGATCATTCATTATAAGCACTGAACTATGCTAAGGTATTCACTTGAACTGCCATAAAATCTCTCCTGAGCAGTAAAGCATATGACAGTTCATCTGAACCAGTTGCACTGCTGTGGCTGGATAGGAATCACAGAAACACACACATACAAATACATATTCACAGACTCTTGCTAGTTTAATCAGGGCATCCATGCGTATTTCATTACACCAGAGATTCAGAAACGGTTTAGCCTCAGGGCCGCTTTTGAAAACTGACAGAGGGCCAGGGGCCAGTTAAGCAATTGTCTGTCTTGGCTGTCAACCTTATAACATCTGCTACTATAACTCCTCACAATATGATTAAGTAGGTTACGTGAACTCCAGGTCAGAGGGTTATGGGTGAATCTATACTGTTACACGTTCAACACAAGCATCCTGCTACCACTACCCTGCAACGACGGCATGCTTGCTTCAAACATGTTTTTTCTGTTTTGCTGCTGTTGTGAATCTCTATTGGTCCTTGAAGGAGAAATTCTCTTTTTTTTTTTATGCTTGCCCTCTCCCCCGGTAGGTCAGAGCGCCGGGTTAACTACAGAACACTGCCCCCGGAGCCGGTCAGTGTCTGGTTCAGTGACACTGCAGCAGGACAGATGCTTGTTGTCACGGGGGCTTGAAGCCGGACCCTTGCTACTCACTACACCACCTTTGACTCAATCACGTTGAAAGAAAACAAAATATTCATGAACTAAACAAATGAAAATATCTTGGCAACCTGGCGTTTCCCTCCTTGAATTCAACTTGCTGCCCTACTTTCTAAGAACACTTCTCCTGCCAACAACAGGATTTTTGCATAAAAAACACAAACATATATAGGCCAGGAGTCGGAAATATGCTAATGTTTCCATATTTTATTGAAGAAGAAAGCACTGAAGTGCTTAAAAGTTTTTTGCATGATCAAAAAGTGATTACCTGTTTTGGGATGGTTGCAAATTGCAAAACAAAAAAAGATGCAAACAGATGTCAATATCAACTTAAGATGTGGAATGGAAACACAGTATAGTATCAGGTACTATCAGTTATACTATCAACTACTATCAGTTATAGTTATGGTAGGTCCACTTCAAAATGCCTGTGCTTTACATGAAGTGACAGATATTACTGGCGTTACTATTCTAAAACAAAAGTTAGTAATTAACGTTTCTTATGATGTATTTACCTGGCAAATACCTAGTACTTAACTTAAACTTAATGGTTACCTTAAAAAATACTCAAGCAGAAATGCACAAACTATTGATGGTGCTCAAAAAGGTGGCTGATCATATCTGATCACTGCCATACATTTCTGCAACTGAAAATATATGCAAATGGATGGCAGTGCTGGGCTCTGCACAAAGAATGACTTTTCATTTCTACTGTAGGAGCAATTATGTTTCATGTGGAGCATTGTCCTTATCAAGAGACAGCACAAACTCAAATGTCCCTTTTGCATCTCAAATATGATGTATTTTTGGAATGCAATTATCAGACCTCTTCTGTAAGAAATATTAGATGACAGATGACCTTTGGTGGATTTTGGACAATTTCTTCTTCTTCAGTATTAAGTCTCTCTCTCTCTCTCTCTCTCTCTCTCTCTCTCTCTCTCTCACGCGCTCTCTCTCTCTTGCTATCTAACCTGCTGAATGCTAACTGAGTGGCGGCAGACTGCAGACAGACAGCAGGTACCAGTCTCTCTCTTAAGGTGCCAACTTGAGGAAGGGATGGACAGATGCATGCTGGGAGTCTCCTAGGTCTATCTTGTGTTGCATGCTGTGGGCTTTGTCCCTGTCCCATAGCAAACGGTTCTGTGCAGGAAGTCATACTGTTTGTCCTTGATACAAACAGATCAATGTGAGACTGGGG
>OMKK01010973.1:3246-15282 GCA_900302305.1 Polymixia japonica | reverse complement strand
CACACATATACACACACACACACATAGACACACACACACACACACACATACACACACATATACACACACACACAGACACACACACACACACACACACACACACACACACACATAAACACACATACACAAATAAACTCACCCCCTGCCCACCTCCTGACTACTCAATGACACCTTACACACCCACTGATGCAACAGATCTGTTCTGAGGCAAGACTGAAGTGACGATATCGGCACCACCTTACCTTTCCACTGTATCGAGTGCGATAGTAACCATAGCAGCCGTTAAAAGCTGTCGTCGCCACCATAAATAAATCTACTTGAGGAAGGAGGATAATTGTCTACTTTTTCACCCCTTCGAGTACTTGGTGAAGGTGAAGCACAAGGCAGTTGGTTTTTTTCCCCGACCAATATGGATACAGAGAGTCTTTCATGTGTTTTAATTGAATGCTAAGTAACCGTGACTTATCATTGACGTCATGTGTTTAAAAAACGTTCAGTTGTTCAAGCGCTACTGAGTTTTCATAACCAAAAGGTGATTACGTAAAAAGTCAACATCGGTAAGTCTACAAAAGACAATATAGATTCAAGTTCAGGTAAGTAGTGTAGGATGTATCAATAAGCAGGCCGCTCCACTTTTGAATCAGGAAAGGAAATTTCAAGGTTACTGGGCTTCAAATCAAATCCTCAAACGCACCAAGAGAAAAGGAATTGGAACATCTGTTCTCAAAATAGTGGCAGGACGCGTCTTCATCATAGATTCATGAACGTAGATTCTAGAATGCTCTGGTGGATAGTGACAGAGTCCTTGTTCAATGTTAAAAGTGTACCGCCTTTGAAAGTACCCCAAGGTTAGCTAACATTTTTTTTAGGTCTCCCACTGGCCCGCTGTTGGTACCCAACGGTTCATTTGTGTACAGAAATGGAGAGAATGTGTGGCTTAAAATGGATATGGAAGAGTTAGATCCAGTGACGCGTGCGATTTGAAATAGACAATTTGCTTTTCACAGAGAGAGAGAGAAAAAAAAGAAGTTGTTGCCACTAAGTATTGTGAATGCAACACAGAATGAGTCACTTGATTTAAGTTTGTTGATAGACATGCGAGACCAGAGAAAGGGACTGTGGTGCTAGAGGACATAGTGAGATCACCACCAGTTTCAGGAGATGAGTGGGAGACACACACTCATACATGCAAACACGCACACACACGCACACACACACACACACACACACACACACACACACACACACACACATTACAGTACTTCTCTTATATGTCTTTGGAGCCCAAGGTCGTAAATGCAGCAGGATTTCAGCCTGTCAATGTGAGCCTCTTGAGGCAGAATTTGCATTAAAAAAGGAACTGTAGGAGGAATTAAGAAGAGTTTACTTTGGGTTTAGAGTGTATTAGCTTCACATATTATTGACTATTTTGTGATTGAAATTACTTCTCTTATTCCTAAATAATGTGCTGGATCAGTTACACCTACTGGTGCTGGAGGATCATCCCAACATTAGGTATGGGCTGCAGCCGCTGTTTATATTACTATTCCGGAGATTATTACAAACATTCCGAATGGATTTTTCCATTTGGTGAAACTGCAGAATCTGTCAGGTATTGAGGAAGTCTACTCGGGAGGAATATCTTCATCCTGTAAGGATGCTGGTAAAATTGAATAAGTGCATAATACTCTAAGAGCTCTCAGCTTGGAAAATGGTGTGGCTCAGCATCCTAGCTCATATCCCTTATAAGTTTAACATTTTTACAGAAAGCTATCCCTTCTGTCAATGAATGTCACAACCAATTGGTTAATGACTCAACAGTTTGGGTTCTATATAGAAAAGGAATTTCCACAAAGAACCTCAACAAGCAGTGTCGGAACAGTTCTAGATAGCAACATGACGCGACAAGCAAATCAGAGGATAGCAGCCAGCTGCTCCGCGGAGATCAGAGTAAACGGCTGTGTTTTTTACCTCCTGGTCTCCTGGTCTCCATCATGATAGGTGGAAATGGCCGCGGCTGTGGGTTATCTGCAGCAAAAAGGTTGAAACTGAATCTGAATAATAAATACTTTTATTAGAGAAACACAAAAGATTTCTTCTTGGGAGATAAGGAAGTGTGCTGTACACAATGAACCATTTAACAGCAATGAGCAGCATCACATGCACAAGGAATTTGCTTTGGTGTCTTTGGTGCTGAGATACATAATTGCAGAGTTACATACATTTGACAAAGACATACTGGACCTCATATGTATAAGGAGACAGTAGACTACACATTATATATTTACATATTATATATATTTGATATTACTGTTGTGAGAGAGGTAGATAACAGTGAGGGTCCAAATAGTCTATAGTTTCCAACATGCAGTATAAATATGACTAGATATAAAATATGAATTAAATATGAATATGAAATAAGTTATTCCGTTATTGAATGGCATAATTTAATATAATAACATACTAAAGACAAAACATTTTCTCTTTTTTCATGTCTGAGATGAGGACAGAGCATTAATTCTGTTAATGTAGCTGAAAACAACAGCATTGTCATTTATTTAAGAGAGTAAACATTGTTGATGCCTTAGTTCTATATAAAAACGTCTCCAATTCTCTGATTCACTTTCTAATACTCCAATCAGGCCCTCCAACAAAATGGCCGACGTGTGTTAGGAATCCCTTGTTTGGCATTCAAAACCCCTGGCTTATCCTGCTGTATATTTGAGGAAGATAACAGCAGCTATCCATTGTTCGGAGAAGTACTAATAAATAATGCATCAGACAGTCACCTGCTTGACTTCCCATGTTTCCTTTATGTGGCTTCGGCTCAGCATGGCGATCAGACTTCCTGTGAGGCCTTTAAAAGCATTTTGCCATTTATTTTACTACAACACCAACTGCTTTTTCCTGGGCTCTGAATCAGAGCGACATCAAATGGAAATCCCTGCTGGATGTTAAACAACATGACTGCTCTGGTTCAATTCTTTTGTATTCCTAACTTCCAATCTAAATGTGTGACCCTTCTTGGCAAAGGTCACAGTCAGACACAATCAACCCTTTTAGAATGGAATGAAATGTTGTATCCCTCACTACTGGTATCATCCTAAATCATAAATTCACCTCACATGCTTTAGAATACAGTATGACCTGGGTCATCCTTTGAGGACTAATAAAAACACTGCAGATCTGGAGAGGAAGTTCGTCTTTTAAAAGACAGATAGTATTTTGGCTTCACTGCGGTCCCCAGATCTGGAAGGAAAATATTACTTTTCTTGTAGACAGCAATGGCTCTCTGATTGCCCATGTCACGTCATGCTTATTCTGAGCAAATATTGAATTATGAAAAGCTGAAATCATTTATGAATTATCTGGCTTGCTCCAAATAACAAAGTTGTTTTGTATCTTGTGGTTTTATATTTTAGATGTTTTGAATGGATTCAAAAAGCTAAATGTAAGGTATGCAAGGTAACTATACCATCTGGAAAATATGACCCAAACCGCTGCTCTGAAACACATTGCAGTTGCAAGCAAACCAAAATGTATACTGAATGTTGATCACTGTCTTCACTTGTTCTCGACAACATTTAAAGTCCTGGCCCTGTAATAACTATTATCCCAGATCAACTTTAATATTGGTGTAGCGAAATTCAACCACCTTTCTTTCAATTCTTCCAAATCAACAGCAGGGGGCGATGGTTGTTGACAAGTTGGCCTGCTTGTAACGGGCTTTTTAGGTGCATTTTATACGCTAAAACGATTCATATCACATTTGGTCATGAATCATGGCCTCCTATTTTCTATGGTGATCTGTTCCATCAATACAAATAGAGGAGCAATTGCAATTAATAAAAAATAAAGCTGTTTTGAAAAATGTAATAGAAATCACTTGAGTTCTATTACATTAAAATATGTACTTTATAGTAGATAGCAGACATAGGACTAGAATAGATCTCATTTCAAACAGACTAATTTGTCAACTAATGTTATTTATGTTACCAATTAATGCTATTTATGTTACCAATGAAAGCTATTTACCAATTAATGAAGTCACTACAGAGAAGATGGACAAACGGTTCTACTATAGACTAGGAATTCAATAAGTCCATTCCTTTCATTTTCAGGGATGTTGGCCTTCAGGTTGTCATGGTGACACCATGTGAAGAGAGGTAGAGAAAGAATTAGAGGCTAGAAAGAAAGAATGAGAGTGACAGAGATAGAGAAAGAGAGAGAAAGAGGGGGAGTTGTTAGCGGCTGAGTCAGAAGCTAAAGTGAGTGTCCCTGAAACTTGTGAAAGATATTTATCTAGGAGCAGAACAGGCAAAATAATACAGACACCCTGGGTATATCCATTGAAACAAAGAACGTGTCCATCGCAGCCCCCGGAGCAGAAAGCAAAAAGAAGCGGGTCAAGAACATGGGCACACACACACCTTCCTTTCTGATACATGGCTGTTATTTTGTAATGTTTTCCCTGTGCTGTTGACTGAGGGGGGGGGATCAACGTCATCCAGTTTTGTGTTGATTGCAAACGTGATTCTGCCTCCTCTGTGTCACCGGTTGTTTAAAAATGACTGTGAATGGAATGGAACATTTTTACATATCTGACAAATCCCGAAAGAAATCACTCACTGACTCACTGACTCACTGATTCACTCACTCACTCATCTGATTCACTCACTCACTCATTCACTCACTCATTCACTCACTCACTGACTTACTTAGGTAATGGTCTGAGAACCTCTTTAGTTCAATGTGGCTCTATTAGACTCCATCGATTGAACCCAGTAGAGGAACACTTAGACATAAAAACATGTCTCTTTGTGATTGAAATCAATACAATCTTTTCAGCAGTTGTAGTCTTCAGAGCCAAATCTGTAATACCCAGCAAGAAACAATGATTCTTGAAAACATTACATCTTAGTCACCTTTACATCTTGTTCTCATCTGCACCACTTCATAATGGGTAACTGATTAATGTCCATTTAGAGTAATTAACCTGTATATATTAATTATACTTATCATGTCCATTTAGAGTAATTAACCTGTATATATTAATTATACTTATCAAGTTCGATTGGCTTTGAACTACATGCAACAGACTTCGAAAAAGATCAGACTTATTCTATAAACAAAGCCATACAAAATCATACTTTCATAAAGAGACAAAGACACACAGATAGAATTTAGAATTGATTTTAGATTATGCTCTCACTGAAGTATCTAGATTTGCACAAGTCACTGCCAATCTATGTCTCTCTCATAAAGTTCCCTGTAGCTTCATCTCTGCGGTTAATGTCCAGTAGCAATCATAGGCTCTATTTCTCCTGGAGGTGCTATAGTCTACCATTGAGAAGTCCATCAAATACCATTATCTGGCCATATACTACTTCTTATATGACTGCACAATGTGATATCTACAGCGCTCCAGCAATAATAACTAATAATAACTGCACTGTGAAAATGTGCTCTCTTCACTGTGTATTGGATATGTGTATATCAGCAGAATGTACGATGCACTGTCTTGGTGGACCAATTCTATTCCTGTTGATTGCAATGCAGCGGCCTACGTTCCTGGCAATACATTTTTGATTTGAGTCATAAATAAACCTTCACTGGCTCATAAGCTGTGTTGGTACAGTAGGCCAGTTGCCAGCCTACCTGTCCTGTGAGCTCTTTGAGCCCTGTAGTCCATCAGTCTTTGAGAAATTAAGTATTAGTTATCAACTTGACCAGATTTGCATACATGTGCTAGTGTGCTATGCCTGCCTCATTAAATTTTAAAAATTAAAACTCTATTTTACTCGTTTCTTGGGATTAACGGTTATATAAGAGTATTTATTTTATAGCAATTAATCAAACATTTAGAACCATGTTGCTACAACACCAGCTGACAACATCAGCGCTATTCCATCTTTATCAATACTTTTATTAAATGATAATGGGTTGTGTCTTGTTACCCTGGGAACGCAGCGTGGTCCCGTCCGGCGCACAACTTACAGGCTGTTTATAGTCTAAATGATGCTGTGCGTTATACAGTTATACAGGTTATTTATCGACTTTATTCATTTTTCAGCCAGGTAAAAGATGGGGAGCGGGGAGGGGGTGTCGTGATCCTTCCTATACATATGCAGTTCTTATCCAAAAGTTGTAGGCTACTGTTGTTGTAGGATCAAAGGAGCAAATAATTTAAAAAAATTACAAGTAGCCTAGGAAGCAGCATAAAATATATATTATAGACTATTACAACATATTATACATTATATATACGATTCAAAGTAATTAATGTCAAGTGGGATAAAACAAGGCTAACCCCGCCCCCCAGGCTTCCTCCTCCAGTGTTGCTTCTGGGATGCTGCTGCTGATGTATCTAACTATTTTAAAATGGAGCGTTTCAGATTCGCTTCCATCGCGGAGCCGTTTCGCTGTATGTTCGGGGTAACGGAGCTGTCGCCGGGGTAACGGAGCCGTCACCGGGGTAACGGAGCCGTCACGGTTTCGGTGTAACTTCAACAGTCAAATCGCACGTCCAGTTACACGTGACGCCAGTCCACGTGAAGGTACACGCTGGAACGAAGAACAACACGAGGGGGGCGGCGGATGAAAGGCTTAGAAAATTAAGTAATATGCGCGTATTTCACATGTGTAAGCAGAGTTAACATTCAGATAATATCAAAAGCACTGATAGTACACACTAAATAAAAATAAAAACAAAGTCTATCTAAACCCCACCTCTACGACCATAGTAGGCTGTTCCCTCATTATCATTTCAATGGGAGCACCAACACTGTTCGATACCTAAAGGAATGCAACTCGGATTTCATATTTTATTCATACTGTATGGTGCCCCGTAGCGCATTATTTGTACATTTCTGATCCTATAATTAATCGGAATATTTTTAGATAGGCTCGATAAATGCTGAGCAGATGAAATAGGTTTTGTTCGACCTATTTCTCTCCGCCCACAACGTGTCGGGGAGTCAAGCCACGCCCTCTGTTCCCTCTTTGTACTTTGGAAGGTGGAACATTTTGTTTACGATCCAAACTGGTTCACAGCTGTTCAGTGTGAAGCGAATATAGCCGAGCGGACTTTTTTTTTTGCGTTTTGATATAATTCAGAAACAAGCGTTGACCCAGAAGAGCCAAAACGTCAAAAGAGTTCAAGCCAACGTGCTCGAATTAAAGTAATGAACGATCAACACCTTTTCCCTTCATACTCAGTATTTAAAAGGAAGTCATGGATTTTTGCAACGGGAGGAGGCGAAAGATAAGGAGTGTGCGGGCCTGCAGGAGGTCAGAGGCGCAGAACGTCAAGGTGAAGATGAAAAGGGACGCGGGTAAAGTCCTGCGGTCGCTCACGGTGGGCAACAACAAGAAGGAGCGCGTCGGGCTTCCCACGGAGGACGACTGCTTCTCAATTCACTTCCTAAAAAACGAGCGTCTGGAGCACGTCGTGGCACCGCGTTACAGTCTGTTGCGGGAAGTCGGACGCGGCAGCTACGGGGTCGTGTACGAAGCGATCGCCAGGAAAACAGGGGCCAGAGTGGCGATTAAAAAGCTCCAGTGTGACGCTCCTGAATACGTGGAGTTGGCCCTCGCAGAGTTCTGGGCTTTGGCGAGCTTGAAGAAGAAGCACGAAAATGTGGTGCAGCTGGAGGAATGCGTGTTGCAGAGGAATGGCATGGCCCAGAAGATGAGTCATGGCAATAAAAGGTCTAAACAGTACCTGCGGCTGGTGGAGACCTCACTCAAAGGTATGCTGTTGTTATTTAACTACTAAGATAACCTCTGACCTTTGCCAAAAGTTTGTAACTTAATCGTTCTAATAGGTGAAAGATGCAGGTACTCATTGTTACTACAGAGCAATCAAAACATTGCTGTCACTGCTGGCCTGAGCCTGGCTCGGCCATTGTTTACGTTACAAAACTTTGCCTCTTATATTGATTTTAGTCAGATAAAGACTACGATTATAAAGACTGCTGCTGTTTAGTCGAAGGCAAATATTGGCATAATTTTGTTGATTTGAATGGCACATGCCATTAATCAAGTTTAGACAGATGTCTAAACAATCTATATGTAAAGTTTTCATTCATTTATTAATTATTTGCCATTTGTTGAATTTACGTGTGAATTTCTTTTCAATACTTTAAACTGTAACTACCTGACTTCCCTATACGTTAGCTTTAGTCTATGCACTAATAAAGTACTGTGTGTTATTTATAGATCACTAGAGAACACAGTGTACTAGTTGGCAGCAAGTTAACCCATTCCTTTTTGACTGAAAATTTAAATGATCAAAATTAACTAAGAAGTCCAATTTGGGATATGTTAATGATTATGCAGCCAATATTATGCAACACACACAATTGTATTTAATACTACTTTGATTTTTCTTATCAAACCAATTTGACCTACTTATGGATTCCTCTCCATTATTGCTCTATGGCCTAATAAATAGCAGGTGCTTTTCTTAGATATGCCTTAAACATTCTACATTGCTGGCCTATTTCTGAAAACTGATTTAAATCCCTAGGATTACCATTTAACCAAATGTAGTCTTCGCTGCCCTTCTTTTTAACAGTCTGTTATGTAACTGTCATCATTCAGACTATTACCCGGCTTGTCATTTCATTTCATTTTCTGTTTCTATTAACCTATAGCTGGCATCTTTTGCAGCCATCATGTGAGAAAGCAGAATGACTATATTTTTGCATTTTGATCACACCATGGGGAAACCCTTGCAAAGTTCCTCTACCCTCCAGCCTTTTGTTGAGGACAATTTAACCTAGTTTTCAAGGCTAAAAGGCACAGTGGTCAACAGCTATAGTAGAACAACCCATAATGATCAGACAGTTTTCACTGCTGCCTCAACTTTTGCATTGCTAAGGATTTGGAGCATAAGGAAGTCGTCCCATCTGCTTGTCAGATGTTGTGATAAAAGACTTGTATTCATCATTTTTATTCATCAAGTTTTAGAGTCTGGTTTTTATAGCTTTCCATAATGAGGCATAGCAGCAATCTAAAACATTTTTAACACTCAAAACTGCCATTGTTTACTTCAAAGTCAGTGGACATTACGATATGATTTGTGCATTGCCTAACTTGAATTAAAGCTCTGTCAACCTGATATCATTGTTAATGGAGTGTGACATGGTCCAAACCCACGATAAAGCCCTATAAATGGAGACTGTGTCTGAAGAAGGGATTTCTACTCTAACTTGCGTTCTTTACCCTCATCCCATCAGCTTTTATAACTTGAGAATCTGCTGAGTAAGCTTGAGCCACCAATGTGGGCCGCAGACAGATTACCTGTATTTTTACTGGGATTGTCTCATTGGACACACTCCAAGATACCAGATAATACAAACACCAGCCCTACCTTAATGTATTCTGATAGCTCACCACAGTTTATCTAAACAATTCCATTGGTTTCTAGCCCATTGCCATAACTGGAATACACAGGGGAAGGTGTTTTCATGTTTTAAAAAAAATATATACTACTTTGGGAAGAAAGCTTTTGATTTTGTGATGTGTTGTTAAAAGGTGATGCCTCTCCCTCTCCGTTCAATATAAACTTATTTTAAACTCACAAACTTATTTTGAAGTATTACTGAACAAACTAAATATACTGTACATACATAGAACATTAAATTATTTTATTATTTGACTTTCTGGGACGTACATAGTTCACAGTGAAGTGGAGGTTATAGTCAAAGATGCACTTGATAAGCCTTTTTGTGCAAAGGCTTTCAGCTGGAAAATGTGGTGACCAAGCGGGGCGCACTGGATTGTTAGTAATGAAAATACCAGTGAACACGGCAAATTCCTTTGTGCTTTAGATTCAGTCTTTTTTGTGCGCTCAAAACTTGGAATTGGCTCTTTTCTTTTATGTCATCATCTGAGACTGAGTGATGGACCTGGGGCAATGTCAATGATGTTGAGGTTTTATGAATTGACCCAGTGTCATAAGTATGTTTGTTTGCTACTACCAACTCAGTAATGAGATGATCTATCGCTCTTCTTCAATCCACATACTGTAGGTGAGCGCATCCTGGGTTATCCAGAGGAGCCGTGCTACCTGTGGTTTGTCATGGAGTTCTGCGAGGGCGGGGACCTCAACCAGTACATTCTGTCGCGACGGCCAGATCCCCGCACCAACAAGAGCTTCATGCGCCAGCTGACTAGTGCCGTGGCTTTCCTGCACCAGAACAATATTGTGCATCGGGATCTCAAGCCGGACAACATTCTCATTTCACAGAAGTCCGGGTCACCTGTTCTCAAAGTCGCCGACTTTGGACTCAGTAAGGTGTGTGCGGGTCTCAGCTACGGTGGCACAGATGGCGAAGAGTGTCCTGCGGCAGGTGGGGGCGGAAGAGGCAAAAACCAGAACAACGTGGTCAACGTCAACAAGTTCTGGTTGTCGTCGGCCTGTGGCTCGGACTTCTACATGGCGCCTGAGGTGTGGGAGGGCCACTACACAGCCAAGGCAGACATCTTTGCCCTGGGCATCATCATCTGGGCTATGATTGAGCGGATCACTTTCATTGACGCAGAGTCCAAGCGCGAACTCCTGGGCACCTACATACGGCAGGGCACGGAGATTGTGCCTGTCGGAGAGGCACTGTTGGGGAATCCAAAGATGGTTCTCCACATCCCTCAAAAGACCAGGAGCTCAATGTCAGAGGGAGTGAAGAAGCTTCTCCAGGACATGCTGGCTGTCAACCCTCAGGACCGGCCTGACGCCTTCCAGTTGGAGGTGCGGATGGACCAAGTCACATGTGCCGCATGACGACCCCCAACATTCCTGCCCCTTCTCTATTTTTTACCCTAACCAGGTCAGAGAGGGGCCCAGTTCTTTTCCAAGGTAAGTTTGACCTCCTCTCTAACATGCAGAGACAAATGCAGTGGCATTAACTACTATTAACTTCATGGCCTTTGTTAATCTTGTCTTGAAAACAGGTTATCCTCATTACCTCATTAGCCTTTCTCTGCTCTCATTAATAAGCCACTGGTTTTGTGACAGTACTGGATTTTGCAGGTTAAAAAATGTTTTTGTAGTCTCTGTGAAGAGTGGGTTGGGTGGGGAGCTACTTCACTACAATCCTCATCGACACGACCCAAAGACAGTGGAAGCTCTTCACCTGGCCAGGGTCACATTAACCTGAGGGCCGTCAGTCCTCGTCAGGGTAGGATGTGGCCTGTCGTTTCTGTACAGTCAGGAGACCCAGGATTCCTGTAGTGACCGAGATCCCTCGCTGTTTTTTTTCTTCCCGTCTTTCATTTTCTTTCTTTCTTTCTCTCTCTGTCTCTCCCTTACACACACAGGCGCTCTCTCACTTACACACACTCGCTATGTGGTTCTAATCAAAGCCAAGCTATTTGCCCTCGGGGTCCAAATGTACCCTGCTTGGTTCCCAGTACCAATCCAACAGCCCTCCTCCCTCGAGCCTCCACAGCTATGCTCTCTCATAGCCCCCTCTGTTCCTCAACGCTAAACACACCTTTCCTAAACAGAGCGACCTCCTTTCCTTTTCCACTTGTAATATAGGCCAATGTGTGTGTGTGTGTGTGTGTGTGTGTGTATATGCGTTAGTTTACTGCTACCAAGATTCTGCCAGTGTCCTCCTTTTCCCAAAAAGGGCTCTGTGAGCATGAAGTTTACCAACCAGTTTGTCATGCTGTCAGGTAAACCCAGTTCAGTTGCTGGCCTGACCGCAGTGCCCCATTGGCTCGTACACTCCGTCTTGTTAATCTTGTTTCCCTTGATCATGACGCGGGACGCTGTGGCAGTTAAAGATACCAACAGAGCTTAGTAACCATTTACAGTATATGAAAGATCTGAATAGTCTCAGTTTGCTATATGTAGCATTAACTTCTTCCAGCTCTCTAATCCTGCACTGAAGAGCTATGAGAGAATGCCCATTGACCTGACTCAATCAGTTTGTTGTTTTGAATTTGAACTTTTCATTGACTGGGGCTAAGCTGGTACTCTTGGTTCTTTAAAGGCCCCCACCCCCACCCCTTTTTTATTCTTTAGCT
>OMKK01010960.1:27002-39278 GCA_900302305.1 Polymixia japonica | reverse complement strand
TTACTGACGTTAATATAGCAGCTAATCATTCACTAAAACACTAAACACTAAAAGGCCAGCTGTATATATTGTGTATAGATTAAATCAATACAGAATGTCTTTTATTCACCCATTTTTCTTTTGGGGGCGCAGGCAAAGTAATTCAGTTAGAAATAGCTGTGCTGAAGTTGAGTTAATATACAATCAATATCTCTCTCTCACACATTCGCATTCTCACACGTTCAACATCACATGGGCCACCTCACCGCCACTGTGAAACCATCAAGGTCTTTCACATACATCCAGTATGCCCTGATATTCATTATATTGACTAATTTGATTGGATCACAATTAATGAGACAAGAATATTGTTCAAACTTTGAGCAATTTCTACCCAATTCATTCCTTGCCATCTCTCCTTAGCATTTTAGCTAACCAGCCAAAAAACTACGCAATCTATGGTTTCATTTATTCAATTTAAGATTCATCTCAGTCACAACCCTGTGCTCCCCCAGAGCATGAAAATGTGTTTCTCTATTGATTTCAAGAGCTGTGTGTCCTCTGAAACGGAGACGTTATTATATCTTCTCACTACCCGACGTCTTATTATGTTCTCAAAAGATATTTACGTGCAAAATACAGTGTGAATCCCACGATAGAAAAACAATTTACTGTAGGAGATATGATCAATAACTGTGGATGTGGTTTCATTTGACCTTAATGACCATTTGGTTATTGGGGCAATTGATTCAAGTGAAATCCTCAGCCTGCTCACTTGATACAATATCCATGTTTTTACACAAATGTTTCAATGCTTTAATTGATGACACACTAGATATTGCAAACTCTAATTATAGGGAAGGTATCCCTTCCTGAAAGGGATTAAAAAAGAAAAGTTTAGCTGCGATTTGGATCTTTTTACTTGTAATCTTGTACTTATACTTTTGCAATGTGACTTGCTGATTCCAAACGTATTGTGGGCTGATTGTTTTGCCTATTTTACAAAAGCACATTATTAGCACATTATTTGTGCTGTGTAAACTAGGCAAAACAATCAGCCCACATAAGTAGCATTGTACACAACCCTCATTTGTGCCATTGAGAGGGGTTGTTAAATCATCTCTTACATTGGATCAACCCATAATTTCATATTTAAAATTCTGGCTATTGTCTAGTCCGTACATTAGCATTGTTCATTACGATCAATAGGTACAGCTGGTCATAAGCTGTTTAATTAACCAGTTAATGTGGCAGGGTGTACACACAAGGACCAGGTCTACACAGGTTGGAAAAGCACCTTCCCATAGTCCTGTTTTTACAGACATTCCATGGTTGTGTCACCTGGCTGCATTTCTGCCACTTCATTTTTTAAAAAGTATCTAAAAATGTTTTTTGTTTCCACATTGTTACCAATTGGAAAGGTCTGGGACACATAGGACACGGGTAGAACTGGAATTTGATGCTACAACTTAGGTAATTGTCATTGAAGAACCTCAATAATTCAATTATCACTCAGTTATCAATGATAGATTGAATTTCACATAATGAGGAGCAGGAAGCGTTTTAACAAATATGAATCAAACGTGTATTCTTCCATCTCCCTAGACTTCTGTAGTCATTAATCAACATTTCCATCCCTTTGCTCACTTCTGAGGCACAGAGGATCGCCTCTCTATGCCAAACGCACCTCAGTCTCCCCTCCTCCTGTTCAAACAAACACCTGGGAGCTCTTTATGGTGGATTAATGAAGTCCTTCATGCTCTGACTCAACCAGCTGATAAGAGGCCAGGCTGATGGCTCCTCAAAGAGGAAGTGCATTCAGAGGAGAGTAGGATCAAACAGGTCTCTGAATCTGAGTCATCAGAGGCAGTACATGCACAGATTACAGGCTGTCTGCAGCACTCAGTGGTTGCGGGAGCAAGTACACACACACACAAAGGCATGATCCATATTCATCTGCTGGAGCTGAGAGCCAATGACTACATACACAATACTGCACACAATGTACCTCTGTACTAATATCAAAGCAGGCAAGCTATATTAAAGTAACGCATGTGTGCAAATCCTGGAAGGCGAATCACACCATAGCAGCATCATCCATACGGCTATAATTTATATCTGCCATACGATCATCCTTGCTTGTTCCTACGTGCACTTACAAGAACTACATGTTGTCATTGACCTTTCAATTAAATCTAATCTTATCTGATATAATATAATCAGGCATCTGGATTCAAACTGCAAATCCACAAATGACATAAAAAGTCTTCCCAGCCATATAATATCCAAGGTGTTTCAGTCAACAACATTGCATTGTGTCTCTGCGGTGGACTCACTGAACTGTCTTACTCAAAGAAACTGTTCCTTAAAGGACTTATTTTTACGTGACCTCATGGTCATGCTGTGGACCCTCTGTGTTCCTGTGGCAGAAGACCAAACCTGTCTCAGTCACTTCTAAGAGGCCTGACAGAGCCACTCCATAATCTCTCATATAAACACAGGATGGATTTCATGAATTCAGAGCAAAAAGCAACAACAACAGCATAATCTAATTAGCGATGCCACAACCATTTCTCTGTGATGTGTCTGAATGTAAAAAAAACAAAACCTTGTACAGCATCATCTCCCCCGTTGCACTGCCAAAAGATGAGCAAAAAGCTCTTTTTTTTTTACCATAATGGGATCCAATCTCATTTCCTCTGGGATACTCTGTCTATGTCTCAGTGCACACTCTCCCTTCCCTCTATCCTTTCCTTACAGTATGTTTTTCCAAATGGTTCATTCGAGTCAAGTCTCAGTTTCCCTAGTCGGAACCTTTAAGAGAGGCTCCTGTCTGTCTGACTGGTAGGAACTAGCGGAGTGGATACCTGTTTACAAACGGCCTAATTGCCGTTGAACTCCCAGTCAGTTTTTAATTGGACTCTTCCACCCCGTGGAGGGGCGGGGGTGCGGGGGGGGTCTGACGTGTTGTTGTTGTGGCTACCTGCTCCTTTGCCATCAATATTACCGCCCCATCTAGACGGCAGATTATCTCCCTGATGAATAGTGCATTAGCTCCTATTACAGTGTCATTACACCGGAGTTGTCTCCGCAACGCGCTCCTCTCCGATAGGGATGAACTATAGCAGGGGAGGGAGCTAGTCATCAAGGTGGGGTTTTGTTGTTTGTTATTTTGTCCTCAGCCCACACAAGAAATATTCTGTTATCTCCTTCAATTACTCTTTCATCGTTAAGGTTTTGTTTTTGCGTTGAGTAATTCGTCTGACCCTGTGAGGACAGTCCTTTATGAGAGTTTTGTAAAGTAACGTTTTTTTCTGTTCTTTTCTTTTAAAGGGGCCATGCCAAGAGAGTGAGACTCTAACTCTAACTGCGGCGTTCGATCATGAATAAGATAAGAGGCTTTCAAGGTCCATCTGAATACTGAAGACATTTCTGAACTGAGGTTGTGCTCAGGCGACCTCTCCGGTCTTTGTGTGCATAGCCACACCACCCAATGGCATTTTCAAGTGTGTATTTAAGCCATTTAGAACTAGTGAAAGAGGTCTCCCACTCTTTCTTTCACACACATACACACACACACACACACACACACACACACACACACACAAACAACATCCTCGCGACGTAAGCCCTTAAGTTAGCGTTCGCGACATGATATGGTATTACTCTTGTTTACCATGTTTGCGCAGAACAGAGCATGTAACATCTTTTATTGTCAGACATGTGATATGGCCTCTTATCAGCTGAGGCACATGCACGTGCACACACACACACTCACACACACACACACACACACACAATGTGGCGTTCAAGGCCTGTGAAAGCCACTTATCTCAGTAATTCATGGGGGTGCGGGGGTGTGAAAACGGTCCGCTGACTGTGGCAGACGGAGGAATTCATTCCAGGCTCTGCCATTCATACTTCACTGCACACTCTGGCTGTCTGAACAGCATCGCTGTGACATCTGTATGACACGCTAAGTACATGATGTCAGCTACAGCTCAAGAGATCTATCTTCACACAAAGTGTGCGTGTGTGTGTGTGCGTGCGTGTGTGTGTGTGCATGTATGTACATGTACATGCATGTGGGTTGGATGAATGCGAGCATGAGAATTTGTAGGGTTGTCATCATAGGCTGTGAGGATATGGGCCTATGTGTGTGTGTGTGTGTGTGCATGTGTGTGTATGTATATTGTATGAGCGCATTTCGATGTGTGCAGCCATGCATGCTCATGTGTGTGTGTGTGTGTGTGTGTGTGTGTGGGCGTGCGCAAACCTCCATTTCTCACACGGCGGGGTGTCTTATTGGAGAAATAAATTGAATGTGACACACTTTTAACTCCACCCTGGGATGCGGATAGAGGCCCTGTTAATTAGCTGTTATTGAAAAGCCGGAGTACTGTTCTACTTGGTGGCTAAAGACAGCGGGCTCTATTAACACTGGCATGGTGATTAAAGGATTTCAACACCCCCCCCACATACCGCACCCTCACCTCAGCTAGCCTCACCTCCGCCATGACACACTCTTGTATATATGTCTGCAAAGACACATTTCATCTGTGGTAATAAACGAGGAATACGCTCTTTGTCAGGGTGCAGTGAGACGTAACAAGCTACAGGTTAACCACATCTCCAACGGGGTCTCTCTTGAAGCAGTCCACCCCCCTGCCGCACGAACACAAACACAAGATAGCAGTCTGACCCAAAGCTTCCTTACTTGGGAATGAAAGAATAACCGATTTCTTTATGGCTCTTGCAATTTTCCCCTTTAAGACGGGGGATCAATGGTGCCATGGCTTCACTATAATGTCCAATCAATAGGAGGCAGTGAACGCCGAGTGATGGATGATTGTGGGGCAGAAGAGAGGCAGAGTCGTGGCGGCCCTGGCCTTCCTCAGTCCTCTGAGAAGATGAGGTTAGGGGCAAGGCAGTGGTGCAGTCTACGTGATACGCAGGTATATTCCGTATACCCGCTAAGAAAGCTAAAGGATTTCCGTACACCCGCTTAAAAATGCACAAGGATACGTAACAATATCGTTTTGTGACAGAACTTTCACTTCAGTGATTCTGTTTCGCAAATACCGGGTAGAGCGGGATTTTTCTTGATGTACTCGGTGGTTCAAACCAGCGCGGGAGTCGGGAGCGACTGACTTCAAAAATGTATATATGTGATAGTCGTGTCTTTGTCTTTCCTCAAGAAAGGGAAACCGGGTACCAAAAAAGAAATGAAAGCAAGGAAAGAGAAAGAAAGCAAACCGAGGGAAAACAAATGCTAACTAATTTCTTTCAAAAGAAACGTGAGCACAACTAACACGGTTTAAGAACGGTTTAAGATAATATCAGCAGTTGTTTAGATTGAAGGCAGTCAGCCAGGACTCTTGGAGCTTGGAGCATATTTGCATTGTATAACATAAATTAATCAGTATCATAAATTAATCAGCATCATAGCTACGTCATATGACATTATATCTATCAACGTTACCTAGCAAAGCTTAACATCATGAAACACACGTGACGAGGCTAGGAGGGAATCATCACAGTATACCCACTACAATAAACTAGACTGCACCTCTGGGGTAAGGATGGCTGAGATGACATGGATGAGTGGCATGCTAAGGTCTGGTGGAAATGTCATCACAGTGGTAGGTTGAATACTGGAGAGAGAGTAGGACCAGTGGTATCCATGGGGAAAAAAGTGTGATAGACAGACAGACAGACAGACAGACAGACAGACAGACAGACAGACAGACAGAGGGAAAAGGGCCACATGTATGCTGACATGCAATATAAATACCATCCTGTCTCTGTCAGCTCTTTCTGTACTACAAGTTATTACCTGGCCATATCAATACATCCCAGTCAATATATAAGAAAGACTAAACCCTTATTTCCTGGTTGTGTCGCAGGTAGAGATCATGACACCGCCCACATGGAGTGCTTGACTCCAATCATCCTCCTGACCCATCACACACAAACTTATTGAAACGCCGCATTGTGTCATTCATAGACACCCACTCGGCGGATTAGTGGCAAAGAGAGGAAACCATGTTTAAACAGTGGCTAATCCGTTAATTGAATGCAGATTTATTCAAGCCCTGCGCTTGGACTGGATTTAACACACTCTGCTGGGAGGAGGAGGAGGAGGGCAGACCTGCCAGCTCGGGTCAAAGCAGACAGCTGCATGTCGAAAATTGATTCTTGCCCCCTTTTTAGGAAATCACTGTCATTTAAATGTCACATTAATTCCTTCTCTGCTGTCCTAGTGAATGACGGCGGGATTAACCCAACATGGTTCTGCCTTCATCACGCCGACACATCCACCTGGCCGAGCTGTGAAAATGACCTTTTACCGCACTTTGGCTGTGTCAGTGAATGTCGCGTTCGCACGATCAGGGGATCCTTCAGTCAATTATACCGAGCTTCTGTAATGCCATCGCAGGTTAGTCAGAAAGAGCTGTTATGGTCAGAGATCATTCATACTGTATGTCCTGAGGGAGAGAGAGAGCTGGCACCTGTCTGTGACATTACAGCATGAGGCCTCTTGGTCTACTGCAAATTTCCAGCTGTTTATGATGGTGGTAGGCATACACGAGGTGAGGTCTGGGTGCTGAGTCCTTTCATGTGTGGGAGCAACAGTGGAGGAACCTGCCCATGAATTATGATTGCAAAATATGGCGTGCCTGGTTTTGGTTGGTCATGGTTTGGCTTTGCATTTGTGAATTATACGAAGACTGTAAAGCATATTCCCATGTTTTCAGAGTGAGTGTCATGAATAGTGCGTGAGAGTAAATAAAAAGGTTGTTAGCAAAACCAGCGGGTATACCTGAACCCCACATCACACCAGTGGGCCATAGCAAAATCCCCAGGTATTTGAAATGGTGGCCTTGTGGCCTTTTGATTCCCATTGAGGTCAGCTTGAGACGGGAGGCATACCGGAGAGCTGAATTGAAATTTAAAATCTGCATGCAGATTTCTCCTCCTATTTCTTCTCCTAGGGCAGATACCACTTTACCAAGGACAGCTACACTACGCTCATTAGTGGGCTACTCACCCAGCAACAAGTTTGTTGGTTTAGACTTGGCATCTGACCAGAACTTTACACATGGTAGCAAAGACTAAAAGACTAATTGGGTCCAGCAAGTTAAGCTTATTGAACACCAATAATAGGTAATGAATTATACAAATTTTGGTGTTCCCTTTAGGAAATTTATCCAATTATCTTAAAAGTGGATACTTTTATTCCCTATTTAAATGTATGCGACTTCATACTACTAAATAAAATAATTATATCTTGCTATATCACCAGATATGCAGTATTGTTGTGTTATTTACTGTTGCAAAATGTGCTACTATTAATATTAAAATTACTGACACAGCAAGGTGTCCAGACTTTCCTGTTCACCATTTATCTATTCAATGAACATTTAATTCTCTAACATGTACACTGTAGCCCTCTATTCACATTTGCATCCAGAGCGAAGATAGTATTGCGCATTATTATTATTTTTTTTTACACACACACACACACACACACACACACACACACACACACACACACACACACACACACACACACAGGGGCATGTTCAGGGGGGGCCTGAGGTGGCACCTGCCCTCACAGAAATTTGATTGGCCACCCTGAGTGCCCCGCTAATTCGATCCCACATATGATTGGTCATTGAGTTGTCAATTACTGCACGTCTGTATAGCCCCGGGGGCGGGATCCTGAGTCCTGAGGTACAGCAGCCGGATGTACTCGACCAGTTCGTTCCGGTCAAATACCACATTCATTTTTTCTCCTCCAATATTTTCAGAAATCACACTTGGCTCAATGGGTTCTTTTTATTATGCAAACATTTTTTCCGGAGACCGATTTGTTTCGGCTCAATCACATCGATAGAAAATTGAGTTTTATTTTGTGATTTATCATGATCAACCGCCATGAACAATGCTGTTGTACCCGAGCTGCAGCCTGATATCCTCAGCAACCAGTTGTCTCTCTCACACAATAAGTCTAACGAATTCTTCAATCGGTTCATATTGTACATTGAACATATTTAGAATATAAAAATTGACTTGATTTAAATAAAACTGCATTACATTATTATATTAAAACATAACTATTGGGTATAGAGATAACTGGACCAAATAGATTGGAACATGAATGGGTATTAAGTTTTGTGTCTAAAGTGCAATGGGTCCACTTTTTCAAATCTATATAATTCTGTTTTCATAAAAGATACGTCTGTGAGTCTTTACATTGAAAGAAAAAACGTTAAATACTGCCAGCACGTCAAGTATTAGACCCACAATATTAGGCAATGAAACTGAGCAGTTTGAACTTGTGCATTTAGTTGATAAGCAATGTCTACTATTTTTATTTGAATGTTACGTCAGGCACAGACCTATAGCATTCCCGCTAGAGTAGGCTAAAGGTCTGACTGAATAGAATAAAATAAATCCCTGAATAACGGCACATAGACGAGGTAGACATGGAATGAAAAAGATATTCCTGAATGTCCAGGACGCCTTAGCGTCGCTGCGGGAGCGACAGGGAGCGTGATGGTATCGGGAGGTGTCCGGGTTAAGTGATGTGCTGCGTGGGTAGGTGAGGAGGATGAGTACGATGGGGTTGACAGCGAGCCAGAGCCTCAGAGGAAAAGACCAAGACCAGGACCCCGTCTCTGTCATGCAGTGCCAACTATGGGCATATACTGTATGTACAGTAAACCACTTGTGCTAGGCAGGCTTATCTGGAGCATTTAGTCGCTTGACGCGTGAATGGTCTGGTGATTAGGCTCTGCTGTCTCTCATAAAGTTTGCCTACTGAGCCTTATTGGATTCTAGGTGAGAGTGTTTAGACTAGGCTTATAGAAATTCAACATTTTTGCTTACTGTGACATGACTTTGCTCAAATACATTATTGAATGTCTGATTAATAGGCATGTTTTAGTAACCTAACATCAACACAATTGGGCGGTTTATGTATATGCGTAATCCTGGCAGTTCTAGCGTTAATACATGTTATATGAATAAGCGAATATAGTTACATTTTGATCAATATGTCTTGGAAACATTTTGAAGTTGGTGTTACAAACTGTCTGGTCACTTTATCAGCAGGACCTACTATGTAACAAAAGACACGCTGGAAAAATAATTATGGCTATTAAAACTAAAATTATGTAATTGGGTTGACAAAGGGAATGGGACATGTAAAGTATTCAATTTTACAATGTTACACAAAACATTAGAGCTAAACTATAGTGATGTATCTGCCATGGTAACGGGACTGACTAGATGTGTCTGAGTAGCGTTCTCACCGAGTTATGTGCACTGGGAAAGAAAAGACAAAAAGAGATAAAAAGCTACAGAAATAACTATTGTAAATTCTATTTCAATTCAAGGTTGTTCCTGTACATTACTGTGTATAATATATACTGTCCAGCCTTGGGAATTGGATCATATGGCTGATGAATTTAGTGTCGTTTGTTGGTTGATTTACCTTTGCAGTCAGTGGTGTCAGAGGTGTAAACAAATAATTTCCCAGCTCCTCTTAAGTATCAGGGTATTAATCATGTATTTTAATTTGCTAACATCCCCAAGTTGCTCTTTTTCTGCTTATGAGGCCCGTTAACCTGTGTTTGTGTATCGTTTTCAGCACATTGCATTAATATGCTGCTGTGGGTCTGGACTGAGTTAACACAGCACAATGATTAAAACCGTCCTCATCAGCAAGTAATACACAAGGGGATGCCAAAGTCATTAAAAGCTCTAATACTCTATCATTTCCCCCAGATAATCAAATTGAATTATGGAGTGGTGGTAAACGCCTTGGGCTGTCCTCTTATTAATCAGCCACTGAGGGCATGGTGTGTGTGTGTGTGTGTGTGTGTCGCATGTGTGTGTGTGTGCACGTGTGTGTGTGTGTGTGCATGTATAGTTCTGCCATCATATAGCAACATAACAAATGCCTTTTTCAAATGTAAATGAATGGAGTGTGTTGGTTTACTTGTTAGTGTGTAATAATTACTGTTGAGGTTCATTTTTATTTTGGACCTAGATGGCATGGAATACTACAGGGCATACCGCACTCAAATATGAGCAAAAAGGCATTAAATTGCATGAAAACAAATGGTATTTGAATGGAGCCTGTAAGGGAAATTGTGTTGTTACTGATTTTATGCTTTTGATCTGTTAGGGGATTTGACATGTTTTAGAGCAAGCAATTCCTACATTAATACTATGTTCTGTAGCATTGAGAATTAGTTTAATGCAATTAAAGCAATTTTTAACTTTAGCAGAATAATACAACTTTTAACTTACAGATGAATAGGCTGTCACATGTCTGTAGCAAAAAAACAAAATCAGCCAATTGCTTTAATTTAAAAAAAACCTCAGCTATACAAACAAATACAGCAGAACATCGTTAATAATGTTGTGTCTCCTTTGTCTAAACTAACTCTTGCAATTATTGATATTGAGATTCAGAAAAACAACCATGGAAGTAAGTGGTGTCTATGGATTGTTTAGACAACTAACGTCAGACATTGCTGTATATTTAAAAGAGAAAATGTTTCTTTCAAGGCCTGCTCTGGAATCAGTTTTATTGAGGTGAAGACAACTGAGAGACAACATGAGAGACAACCACTCTTTCCAATTTCATTGTTCAACAACTAGAAGTATTTGACAACTAAATATTGCTTACTGTAGGTTTGTATAGTTTGCAATCACTGGAGCAGGATGGACCTGTATTTCAGTTAGTCTCCATCTCTGTCACTCTCCAGTGGCTGTGAGGTGAAAATGGTTCCGTGCTTCTGACTGACAGCTTATTTGACATGTCCCATGTTGCAACAAGGCCTTTATTTCAAACCACCCGCCTACCTTGCTGCACCAATTGTTGTTATTGGTTTGTTTTATTTAAAATGAGATCCTACTTTTATTAATCTGTCCTCTGTTTTTACATTTTGATTACACTCTTTCTGCCATTTGGGGCAAATAGCAGTGTGCTCTGCTTACATTTATAGCTGCTCAGACAGGGTCAGACATGGCTGCTAGATTTTTTGGAGAGAACTTTTATCACAGCAATCATTTTTTATTAGTTTAATTATCTCTAATAGGCTCTCTTGGTTTACTGCAGGTACTGAAGTTAATGGTTGAGGGCAGCCTAACCTTAGTGTTAGAGCCTTGGCAAGTGAAAACTGGAGAATTCCACTGCTAATTGTCTGGATGGGAGCAGTGTGTGAAATACAGGGGATCTCAGGGGGTCCGAGACCCATTCACTGACACTCGAGACCCCGTGAAAGCCTCAACAGCAAGATTTTGGGGAGTCTCTGAAAACAGCTTAAAAAAAATATTTGCCACTTGCAATTGTCACTAAAATGTATTTTAAAAGCTTACTATGTCCAGTATTCATTATTCAAATTGCAAAACATTTATTCATATGAATACTCGCCATCTGCGATCGATTAACTAGTGTACAATCTGCCCTCGCTCGACCCCTCCTGTACCTGTTCATACTGTTATCCCCAGAAGGGTCTACTGAATCGCACACGCTCTGCAGAGAAACACAGAGAGACGTTCTCTGCTATTACGTTAGAAGACGTGGACACGGTGGATAATTTACAAGCACGGACCAGGTGAAGCAACTCCTTTCCTTCCTTATTGTGTAATTCTTCTCTGACTTTGGTAGTAGCTTTGAACACCCCGCCCATGTCAGCTAGGTAGAGGGGACCCCGTATTTCCACCGGGTATTTCCCACACTAGATGGGAACATAAGAGAGATAACATCATTGTAAACCTCAACAACGTTGGTTGTTCTCGCTTAAGCCAAATACATCTCCGAATAACTCCGGCATGGCCTAGACTAGAGCAGTGCTGTGGAGGTTTTTTTCAGCCCTGGGATGCTGAATGTGTATACGTCTGATAACCAGTCCGCCGCAGCCACTTTCTCTCCAGCTACTCGTTCCAGCAGTCTGTAGGCTGACACCTGCACTCTCTTCCATCCTCGTCGTACCCGTGGCGGGTAGTCCTACGCCAAGCCGCTGGCCTGCATCACTGCTACAGACTGCTCAGCTTTCCTCCCGCGCCTCTTGACAACGTTGGAGGCAGTTTACCCCCAGCAACAACTCTACTGTTCACATTACAGGAGTGACAACCGTTAGCTGGTCTCTGTAGCTCGCAAACCATCTACCTTTGCTACACTGTGAGAAAAAATATTTCTTTTCCACAATAATTTCCTAGAAGAATTTACATTTACATGTCTGTGTTTCTGAATAAATGTGAAAAACTGTGTCCTGT
>OMKK01010960.1:2633-26982 GCA_900302305.1 Polymixia japonica | reverse complement strand
ACTGTGTCCTGTGGAATAACAGGAAAAGTCTTATAACGAAAAGCACAGACTCTTTTGGATGTACTTTATTCATTCTTACAGTAGGAAAGCAGAGAAGGTACTGGAGTAGGGGAGAGACAGGAGGGTATGTATTGGTGGGTTTAGACCCTGAGCCAACAGGGTGTTCATGCTGATCCAGATGCAGGGGGCTTGACCACCAGACTACCATTGGGCACATTGAGTGATGTTTTAAGCAAGCCCTTCAGCTACGCCAAGCGACTGCATCTTTTAAACATGAAACATTCAGTTCCACAGTTTGTCCTACTTCAATCTGACCTGTGTTGAGTTGGTAGCACTTGGCAAGCTCTTACAGAAACCTAAATGTCTATTGTGGCTACTCCATTAAGGTAAAAAAATAAAATCAATATCAAGCCAAGTGCATCTTAATGTAAAACTACAGTACATTGCTCTAGCAATTGTTAGTCTGAGTAGTTATCTAGACTTCTCAGTGGTTAGCACTGTCGTTAAAGTAAATGACCACATTTATATGGTTAATTTCTGTTATTTTTTAGCATATTTTGACAGAGGGCTTTGAATGGTTAATTACATAATTACATTACATGAATTATTTTGATTATGATTGATCATGAATAGGTTTTTGTAATTCCAATAGCAATAGCATGTATGCTAGCTGTAGTTGGTCTTATTTAAAGAGGGTTTTCATGTTAATAATTATACAGTAAATGTATGTTGTTTTAGTATTTTTTAGTTATTTTTCAGCATTATTTTGGTAACTCTGCTGACAGGTCTTTTTACTAGTTTCATTTTTACAGTGTACAACATCTACCAGGAATGGACTCTTTTCTCCTGTATCTGTGCTTTAATAACATCTGACTCAGGAGTTCTGAAAGACTGAAAATGGATTTTACTAATCTAATTAGGTCAGAGAAAAGCTTAGGGAACCAAGTGGGCTCTTTGTGTTGATTCAGAGAGGTTTAGCAGGATGCTATCGTTACACATGAGGCTAAGGCCATCTTCTTCTGCAGTGCTGTGAACATCACTCTTATTGACAACTTCAACACTTTGTGGTAGAGTAAGGACTACCGTAGAAATAGGCACAATCCACCAGATAAATCTGTCTCAGAGCATCTCTATGACAATATTTAGGAATACCTCCACAGAGAGTCCCTACTGTGATATACCCAGCCCTCATACCATAACTGACAACAAACTGATGTATTCAAGGCTAGCTATGGATATATATTGAGATCTTCATGCAATTGATATAGAGTATTTACTTACTTGTGTATGCCCTGTTGATACTGAGTTACAAAATGGACTTGGACTGGGTGTTGAACATGCTCATGAGCTCAAGCAGTTTGAATGGTGCTGTGTACCATTAGTGCTGTCACTTTATAAATGGTTCCATCTCTTTTAAATAGACCTTACTGCTTGCACCTTACTGCTGGTCCTGGCTGTCTATCTCAAAGCCTCCTGAATGTGTCACCCAGGCTCACTGTGATATAAGGTATGGCAACTAGTCAAGGATCAGTGGAATAGTAGTAAAATGCAGAGATGTTAATAGAGTAACTAATGAAGCATTCATCTGTCAAAGCCAAACACGTATAGATTCTGAACAGTCCCGTGGCGTATACGTGGTTGTGCAAGCTAGCTACCAAAAATTGAATTCAAAAGACTTTGTAAAAGTGCAAATATCAGCCATAATTCATGTCAGAGAGGGTTGTGAATTGTGACCAAAATGTTTGATCTTCTGGTAGCAGAGTATGTGAGCGGAGCGACAGCGATTTCTGCTTCCCGCTCAAAGCTTTCTGTAATCACTCCACTCCGGGTTTCCTATTCCCCGCTCTCCGCTCGCTCTCTCCTCGCTCGCTCGCATGTGAGCGAAAACCAACTCCATGTTCACTCCATAGAAAGATTTGCGCTCCGTTGTAAACAAATCTCTGGTCACAGTCAATCATTTCCCCAAACTCCCCAGCGTTCACCCTCTCCGTCATTTATTTTTACTATAACCGTTTGTACTTTTGATTGTTGTCGTCTTTCTGATAATATTCTATTCAACTTCCATGTTTCAGAGTCTGACTGCAGCTAACGCTAAGGGAGTGTTTAACAATGCTGACATGCAATTGTATTATAGGCCATGTTAAGCTCATGGAGCGGTATCGGAGCAATCTTGGAGCGAGAAACAACACCGACTGACCTGAAACGTTCTCTTGATGGCCACTGCGTTGTGGTAATGTTCAGTGGGGAAAAGGGGCAGTACAGAGAAGTCTGTTCAAAATCATCACTGGCATAGCAAGTGTGATAATGAAGATGTAGTACTGTAGGTGCTACGCTCAGAGACCCTAGCTTGATGTCAAGTCACCATTATAAGCATACTATGTATTCATCCTAGCTAGCTTTGAGGTAACCTTGATAGCATTATCTTCTTTTTCGTGAATGAGTTGACAGGCCCTCTCAAGTTTACATTACAATTCTGTCTATTTCTGTCACCTTTGTCCAGAGTCATTTAAGTGTCTGGTCTAGAAGGTAATACACATCTATTTCTCCATCAGTTTCCCACTCAGGCAATACCTTTTTTATTAGCTCTATTCTCTTTCAACTCAGATTTTGGCAATGGCCCAAGGGCACACAAGAAAAGACTGCAATGAGACCTTTTAAAACTCAGAATCTCTGATCCTGGAGCATAAGGACACATCAAATTGAAATTTCAACCCAGTCTAGGCTTATTGGAGGTACTCAAGTCCAACTGAAGTGTTTAAACAGAGCGGCGTTTCATTTAGAGTGAGGTTAAATCAGTCCCATCAGTGGACTACCAGGCTGCATGTAAACATAGTCAGTGAAAGCTCAGAGCAGACAGTCCCTCAATTGACCTCTAGCTCCATTGATAGGTCGGCCGAACCTTTCTCTGGAGTATTCTTAGCTGCTGGGCAAGCCTCACTGCCTCAACCCTGACACCACCTACACAGAAGGTGAAACTCAATGGAGGATAAGCTCCCTCTGATAAGAAACTAATCTAATTTCAGCCACGAAAGTCACAGGACAGCATGCCGGAGCCTGTCGAGGATAAAGCAGAGTTGATAGAGGAGAATAGAGGATAAAAGGTGGTAGAAAATTCAGTCTAATTTTCTCCATCCTTTCAGATGGAGAGAGAGAGAGCGAGAGAGAGAGAGAGAGCGAGAGAGAGAGTAGGATAGATCCGTGTTGTGTATTTGAAATGCCTTGTCAATGCATAAATGGAGGATTATGGCCTATAAGTCATGGTTGTGGTGGATTTATCTTGGTAGTGCTTTATCCTTGCTAATAACCGCTGTAGAGAAGATGAATGGGGCCTTAGGGAAAAACTAGAAGAACATTTTTATATAACAAGTTTTCGTCTAGACGGAAGTGGAAAGCACCGAGCTACCCGCATGCAATTTAAAGGAGAAAATAGAAAGGCAGTCAGGGTAGGACGACAACTTATTCTGCTCTGTCAGCATGCTGCCCACCACAACTGTACATCGGATAGATCCTGTAGAAGATAATGACAATTAAGTTAGGAGGGGAAATTTGATTTCTTGCCATTTTGCCAGTGATAAATGAGAGTGTGGCATCCTGTAACCTTCCCCAGGGTTGATAAGAGCCATCTCCTTCAGATATGAGACAAAACCTTGTAATAGTAAATCTTTTAGAGAGTAAAAGTACCAAGCTGGTTTTGTCCTACATATACTGTGTTGCCAAAGCTCCATCGTTCTTTCCACACCAGTACTTTCCATCGACCCACGTCTTAGGAGAGAGGTGTTGCCTGGGGCAGAAGAAGAGACAGAACAGAAGCAGACAGAACAGAGATGTAGACCAACTGTAAATAAAAGATTATCAAATAAGAGAGGGACTATGAATACTTAAAAAATAACCCTAACCTTAATCTATCGGATAAACTGAGAATCTTGTATACCTATAAAGTTGTATTGTTTTCAAAAAAATACCACACTAGTTCCTTAATACTACGATGAGCCAACTGGCGACAACACATGCATTTGTGACACTGGAACAAGTCCTTTACTGCCGTCATTGTTCCCTGAACTAAACTATAGCAAGTCTAGGGTGTCATATACAGACACAGGCAGCATACAGCATCCATAAATGGACCCACATGGCATGAATATGTACAAGCAAATACACAAACACACACACACACACACACACAGTCAAACACACACACTCTACCCCTGCCAAACTCCTCACAGCAATCAGCCTCAGCAATCCAGTCAACCACAGCATCCTGCTGCATCCAGGCCAGCCCTGTTGTTCTGTCCAGGGGACATCCACAGCTGACAGCTCCTTACCTTTTCCCACCAGAGGGCCTGTGTTCAGCAGATTCTTGTGTAGGATGATGAAGCCCAGGGCTCCCTGCAGACTGCTGCTTATTAAGCGGTAAGTGTTAAGGCTCTAGACTACAGACACGGGAATTATGGCCTTGTGTTGTCTATAACTCTAGACAATGTCCCTTCCTCTTCACCACAAGCCCAGTCAGTAATCAGCAGCGCTCTACTCAGCTGCCTGGGACTGTATTCTATACCAGTCTACTCCACAATACTCCCTCAAGTAAAACAGTTCCAGATTTAATTTGACCAAATGCAAGAGTTACTGTAGGTGATTATGCCCCTATTACCCACTACATTATACGAGTCTTCAAGTGTGTGCGAGGTGTGTGTGTGTGTGTGTGTGTGTGTGTGTGTGTGTGTGTGTGTGCACATGTGCGCATGTGCGTGCGGGGGTACAGCCAGATTGGAGTTGGTAATCTCTCAAATCACCCGGACTGAAATATGTTTCCCTCTACACAGCTGCCCAATATTTTAATCCAGACAGGCTAAAAGAGCAAGGGCTAATCGTATTAGCGTAATCACACTGACCATATGAGGGTTAGCGGCCTAGCTTTGAGTGGATTTCTGGAGTCAGGTACTCTACAGTGAGGCATTACACCACCTAAGCCTCGGGGGTTTCTCCCTCGACTAAGATCTGTTTCCATTACACATCCCCGTGACCCGCTGACCTTTAAAAACTACACTGTGGGACACAGGACAAGAAAGAAAACACTAAGTGTACTGTAAAGGTGGTGTAAAAATCAACATTTTGACAGACTGGATGTTGTGTGTTTGGGTTATGTTTATTAATTGTTGGGAAGACTCAGTGGCGGGCCACTGTTAGGTCCGCAGGGCCCTGTAACACGGCAGCTGTTTTCTGGCTGGGTTTCACACGACGCTGGCTCACCCCGTCTGTGCCAGCAGCATGGGAGGTGAAATAAAACTGGATAAGTCGGTGCTCCTACAAGGCCTGCAACAAGAGCGATGCCTGCGTTGCCAGAGTATGACAGGCCAAGCGGCTCAGCTCTCAATCGTCTGTTTCACACACACCGATACTGTATCATTCTGATGTCTTAAGAAAATAGGGATGAAGCCGTTTCTGCAAGTGGATGGAGACGCACTCAAGCAAGCATGTCCATGTAAGTGCGCGCATGCATGCGGTAAGCAGGCCGCTTTACTTATTTAGTAATATTCTTAAACATGCCTGTGTTGGAAATAACTGGCTGAGAATTACAACTTGGGTTACGGTACAAAATAGCAGCAGGAGAATGTTGGGGATGAAATTGGTCATGTAAGCTGGAAAAAAATGTTAAATAATGTGTTTTGTAACAGCTATTCAAATCTGAAATGAAATGGGTTTGGATGTGTCAGCATGCACAGTTTCTTTCTTTACAGGGTGACAGACTGTGGTTGACTGCTGGAAAATGGAGTTATGCCACAAGTCATTGTGAGGAAAATTTCCATGTAAGCAGCCACGCAGCAAAAATCGACATGTTATGAATAGCGGGCTGCCTGACAGACGCTGTGACCCCTCCACTGGGGCCCGGAGCCACGGAGGAAACAACCATGTCTGACACAGGCTAGGCTGGCAAAATACCCGATGAGGTAATGCAGTAAAATAACCCATCTGAGGTTTAACATGGCTTGTTGCTGTAGTGCGCCTTCACATGCTTTCAGCACTGAGCCGTTTTATCTAACGTTGCCCAAACAACTGATATGTCATTTAGTTCCACGCAGCCTAGAGATCCTATTTCTAGGATCCTATTGTCCCATTTCTAAACCGTTTAATGAGGACGGAATATATTCCTGTTCTGACCTCCTCCTGTGATTCCAACCGCAACGGCGGTAAACGCAGCCCCTCTGTTTATTCCTCGTCTTTCTTTACATCGGGGCTGTTCGTTTACATTTTACGCATGCTACATTATCGGCAAACATCCTCAAAGCAAGGGAAAACTTAGGGTAATCAACGCTGAGGGTTTTTTTCCCCTTCACATCTCATTTCCACAGGAATTCATTAAAATTTGTTTACAACAATTTTTTTTCCCCTCTCTTCCCCTCGCTCGCTGTAATTAGTGTCAGCCTCAAGGTCGTCCTAGCCTCAGAAACAATATTAGCATAGGTAAGCAGGTACAAAGCAGACAGGGATTTTCAAGATAAGGCCCTGATGAGTCGAACAGAATCCCAACAAGACAGTCAGGAGGAAAAGACAAAAAATGTCTCGTAGTTTAAGACAAGCATGAATACTATTGTTTGGGTGGCGACGAGTCAACAGTGGTGTCTGTCACCTACCACTCTTCCATCTCTGTTCAACCCTCTCCTTGTTTCCTCACTGATACAGACTTTCTTCTTTAAATCGCACGTTTAATCGTTTTTGAAGCTCATTAGCGTTCCCATTGCATTTCATTAAGTTAGAAGTTGTTTACGGGGTGCAGTCCCGTGACACGTCATCCATAGTGGGTGCAGAATGTGCCGCCTCATGTCTCATACCAGCTGTGCCTGTTTTCTCTAGTGAGAGACAGTAGAGTTGAATCAACACCAAAAACACGGAAAGTCCTATTTTCTTGGTTCTGGTTCCTAACATTTATTTCTATCACTTGTTGAGGTTGCAGCCATTCAACACTCCTATATCCACACTGTGCTTGATGCTGGCCTTTTTTTTTTTTGCATTACCTGTTTCCTCTATACTCTCACGGCGCCCCAGACTGCCTGTATGAGGGGAAGGCAGCTATTGGAGATGACAGGGAGTCATCTCTGATAGCTAACTGCCAATATGCTTGGTAGTGATGTGCACTCTGAATGCAACCTGCATGCAGGCGTGGTGGCAGACATGCAAACAGGCTGAACAGGTGGAATGTTTAAGTATTCATCTCTAGGGGCAGTCGATTCCATTACATACCTGTAGTCTTTATCACATGGTGGTCCCCTCTCATATCTCTCCCATGTTTCTCCCATGTCCCATGTTTCTTTGTGCTAGCCGTATAAACAATCATAGGATAGTCGTCTCTTTTGGAGGTTGTGCCCTTACAGCAGCTGGTGTTTGCTGTCTATAGCAATATACTCTACATGACAGACATGAAAATGAAAAGGCATGTGTGTGACATGGAAAACCTCACAACCATGTTCTGACAACACACATCAGACTCATTTAAGATTCTAATTCTTTCTGACATCACGTCTAGATTACAGACAAAGGAACGTAACATTATCACTATTTTCCCTCTGTATAAATAATTTGATACTGTACATGATTGCAAGACAAAGAGTAAAGTATCCCGGCTAGCGTCTAGCTACTTGCGGTCTCTATTTGCCAGTTTTTCTGCATGAAATTTGTCTATAGACAGAGAAACAGAGTGTAGGCGAGGGTGTTTGCATTTGCATATATCTGAATCGCCTTTATTAAGGCAGCCTTTCCAGAGGGTAAACTTCTCTTCCAGACAGAAAAACACTGCTAAGCTTTAATAAACAGGCCTGAAAGACTGTTTAAATTCAACAGCTGTAGCCACTGTAGCAAATCTCCGCCAAGCGAAATTACTTTTCAGTGTACAAAGCGGACGGACATTCTCAGATAAATGTAATTGCAAAAATCCCCACTGTCTGTTTAAATGTTCTGCCTTTGAGGGGAAAAAAATGAGTCCAATCTGCATTTAAACAATGGTACTTATCTGGCATAATTGGCACGTAACTAAACTCTCCTCTAATGGAAAATAAGTTAGGATGGATAATATGGGAATAGCAACAAAAACATACAACTTGTGCTCTACTGAAATATCTTGCAGAGCAGCAGGGGATGTGCTATTCTGTTTTATGATTACATTCCTCTACAGGCAAAGTCAAATGTTTCACACAATGACTTTATATTAAAAAAAAAGAACCCTGAGTCCATGATCTAATCAGAGAAAGCCTGCAGTGGCCAGAACAATGGGATGACATAATCAAAAGAGATAATCTTAGTAGTGCATCAGTCCAAACATTAATCAAACAAGAACGGGGTTGGGCCTCCTCTAGGCTCCCACTGGGGGGGACCTCTGTGATGAATGACTATTTCAGTCGAGGGGATTCATCACTGACTTTCTGATGGCCTATGCATGCTCACATTTCATTAGCCTCATAAATTATGTCCCCCCAAGGGAAGCCATGTGGCCTATGACAGTAACCTCACCCTTATGACTGTGAGAAGGACCGCTGAGGGTTGTCACTGCGTTCATGTCCATGTCGTGCCCATGAAATTATTGCATACTATTTCGTAGACAGCTGATCATGCAGCAAATACTCCCTTGTGGGGAAAGGGGATGGTATCTTGTTATACCAAATTATGATAGACAACTCTTACTTTAAGGGAAAAAAATGTGAGAAAACAATGATTTACTATTCCCTTTGAAAGCCTTAAAGCCATGACAGACTATAGACGGGATGGAAGGATCAAATTATGGCACAAAGGAAGTGCATCAACCAAAACAGGAAGAGGATTGAATGCGAACGTGTAGTTGCTGGAGTTTGAAAAAAAAAAAAAAAGACAAGTGGCTTGGTTGTCTTTGCAACAGCAATGTAAAAATAATACCACTAGGAAATGCAAGGGGTCTGTAGCCACTTTAATTGGAGGAAGGCAACCACATGTAACAGGCTAGCAATGCTAGGAGGATGTCATTATGGCTGTTATGTTAAGTTGTTAGTTCAATTTTACAGTCTGGTTGGAGAGGTGACATCCACATATGATAATGAGCAATTAAGCAAACAAACTTGGAAACCAAACTCGGAAAGAAGCCCAGTGTTGCTGTCATTAATTAGCTTGTTAGCTTTAGCTAACACGTTTGGGCTATTTCACTGGTTTATGAAGCGTTATGGTATTATACCTCAAATGATAATTCTACGTCTTAAGTTTGCTGTTGTAGCTCTCCTATAGTATTATCAAATAAAATGTCTTACCGTTAACAAACTGCTCCAAATGTTCATTGAGTTCAGCTATGTTGAAAAAGACAACAACGTCAGAACTGGACCAACTCATGTTGCATCTAGAATTCCGATTTACCCGACTTGATAATCCAACTTTGTAGGGTGTTAATGTCCAACATATGTTGTGATTTTCTGTTTATACTTTTCTCTCATAATATCGTCTAAACTAGCACAGTACAGGCTTTTCTCCATCTCCTCCACTCTGCTTTTCACTTCCTGCCCTCTGTCTGAATTTCACACGTCTTTGGAATCATGTGACTGCAAACAATTTATGGTGTAATTTCATCAGTCAGTCAGTCAGTCAGTCAGTCAGTGACAGACATTTGTGTTTATAGGGCTGGCCCTGCTGTTGCGGTCCAGCCAAAAAAATGTTTTTGCTGTGTTTGCAGGGCAGGAAATGTAGCCGTACTGGAAGAATGCTCACAAACCAAAATTCACCCCCATGTTTCTCTGAGTAACAGACTAGAGAGATCCTTCATGACACTTAATGAAAGATGGCAGTACAGTATAAACAGGTGAAAATTGAAACGATGGAAATGAGTGGTACGTTATCATCTTGAGGAACAAGATCAATATGTAATGAGGTTTAATGGACCAGAAAAGTGTCTCATACAAATGATTGCTGCGCAAGCTCGCCATGCCAACATAATGAAGTCAAATAAATCTCTCTCCTTGAGAACACTTGGCTCTGAGCACAAATGACTCAGAAGGACTGTTTTTTACGACCTCTGTTTGTGTAAATATGTAGCCTGCAGTCTGTTTGCCTCATTATGCCACTCTGGCTTAATATACGATTTTTCCTTTGCTAGGGGAAATAAATTTGTTTATAATACATCCTGCACTGCTTTTTGGGAGGCTTTACAGTCAGGCATATTGTCTTTCTCTCTGAGTAGAACAGGAAATGTCTGTGTGATGAGAACAAATTTGGGGTTTATATTTTGACCCACTTATTCATATATTGTGGACTCTGAGGATGATCTACATCCCCAGTGTATGCATGGAAAAGTTCAGATAGAGGTTAGTCCTATCAGGCATTACATTACCCTGTGGAATTAATGGTGGAGTGGGGTTTATCTCAGCAATAATAATGTCATAATGTTGTACAATATGAATAAAGTCCTGAATGGCAATTTACAGAGTGAAAACCCTGTTTTTGTCAGCAAAGTGGCCTGCACTGTAGAGTACTTTTTGCTCAAATAACTAAATACATTAATGAAGTAAATTCTTCAAGGAACAATTGAATATAGGCAATACTTTCAACGTCACACCTAATCAGGATTAGGCTCATACGCATATAAAACCATACTGTCAAACCACCATGGCACAATTCAGTTTTATTGCTAGCCCATTAATCAGAGATATAACAGAAGTGGACCTGAGCACAGGGATGGGGCTGATGGGAAATGAAGTCCCCACCCCCCCTGAAGGATGTAATAAGGTGGTGTTCCACCCTTGGTTCCATTAATCACTCTTCCCTCTAGGTGGCTGTTGTAATGGCCGGCTTAATATGCTCCAACTGCAGGTGTGCCTGGCCTCCACCAGGAGGCAGGACCTGTGGCTACCTGCTGGATACAGTGCCAAGTAACACCAGCCAAGGACTACCTCATTAAGACACGTTCTGAGGACCATTGACCAACTAATGCAAAACGTTTCACCCACTGTTTTTCAAAGCAGCTTTTCTTTGCCATTGTAAAAGTGTGAAGTAGAAGAAGATGATCATATAAAGTAGTTCAATATGGAGCTTTATTGCATCTGAGACTGAGACAGACACAATGTCAAAAACAAAGCATCTAGGTCTTACCAAACCACACTACCCTCTCTCTCAGCAAAGGGCTAGCTAGTGTAGCCACACATTATAAACACCTGGGGCTGTCATATTGATTTCTGCTCCTTCACCGAGGTCATTACCCCAATTGGCTCAGGGCTTGAATTGGACCAAACAGAGAAGCTCACGGGGGTCTAAACATGGGGCTCCTGAGGTCGGGACAAGACCTACAGAGTGCTGCCTGTGACATAGAGTACACTGGATAACACATTCATATTCTCACTCTGCATCAAGCTAGCTACAGTAGCAGTTAATTACAGTATGGAGATGATGCTGCTTTACTTTAAGTGAAACTTGGGAGCACAATTGGATTATTTTGAATAGCCTAGTCTTGCTATTAGTGATATTATTGATATTAGTGTTATTTTATTATTAAGGTTATTTTTAAAAAGAAGGAAAACACACAGACCTTCATCCTCAACAATAGATGCTGGACAGAATCCAAATTAAGAAAGGAAGATGGAGCCTGCACAGTGAATTCTGTTCCCAAGATGTATACATGTATTAACATCCTTTAGGGTGTCTAAGCCAGTGGTTGGTGTGTTAATAAATTGGTACAAGTTGGGAGCAGAATACAGCGTGAAGCCTGTTTTTTTCTTTTTCCTCTTATTTTCAATCTCTGCTACATTGTTGGAGGAAGGACAAAAAGTATCATCTGATTAAAGACAATGTTTGTAATAGAATAAAAAGATGTGTGGAATTACACCATGAGAGTTTGTTTGTTGCACTGCTCAAAGCTCAGGAACCTCATTTGGAAAAAGAAAATAATTATCAATGCAGTAATTAAAAATTGACAAATCATTTTTGCTCCAGTTTATATTGAGCCAATTAAATAACTGGCAATGTGTTGCGAGATGGATATTCTAACCAAGATGAAGGCTTTTACTCGGAGAGCACGATGTTATATTCATTGTAATAACTTCCTTGACCTCCTGTTACTCTTTTACCTTACACTATTACATGATTTACAAAAGTATATGATTCATACAGAAGTTCATGAGTCTCTATCTCACACAGACACACACACACACACATCACCTCCCTTTACTTACAGGCGAGTCAATATGCCAAGTGTTGTCAATAAGGTAAGAGTCAACATGATGAGAATGCTTCGCTAGGTGTTCACAGCACTGATGGCCAATCAAGGACACTCGTCATGACAGCCGGTGCTTGTTATATCTTTTTCTATGCATTCCTACGTCGACTCTGGTTTAGTGGGCCACGTTAAAAATTCATCATTTTTCCACCTGAGCTGCATGTGTGTGCAACGTGAACTGCAGACGAGAAAGACATAAGGAGACAAAGAGAGAGAACATTTCAAGATAGAGTGATAGAGTAACCGCGTCACAGCGTATATGTGAGAATCTGAAATATTCCCTCTGTTATATGCTGCTGAATGCATTCATAACCTTAGAGTTAGATTGAGAAGGAAGCTGATATGACAGTTGCTGGTTGTTACTCTTGTCCTTTCCTTTGACTCCAGACACTTGTTGGGGATGTGTACCTTGTCTCCCAAGCCATCCTCTAGGCTTTGCATCACTATAGTCCCTCTCCACGATGCTATAAGACCCAGCAAAAACGATTAACAATTAAACAGCGGGGCCCTGAAAACTACATCAGTACACACAAATTTTACCATATCCCTTCCTGCTTGACTAAAAGGTCAGCGTATTCAAAGGTTTGAGTGTATTTATTATGAGTTGCCCAGCCACAGCGTCCGAGGCCATGGTCGAGAGGGAATGCTAAGCTGAAAATTCAGCCCAAGTCTTTTTTCGGTATCATGTTTAAAACATCTGCAAGAAACATTATTAAAGGTGATCTGAATGTCCAGCAACATTCTGGTTTATCAGTCTTCTTCAGTCTGTGTGAGATTTGAATGATAGGCTTCTCCAAACTGAAGGCACTGAATATCTAAACATACTGAAAAGTTGATCTGAAAATAAGACCAGAACTACACCAAAGTCTACTTAAGCACACGTTACAAATTCCCATCAATGTTTTACAACAAATGTACCATAAAATGGCTAGAAATTGGCTAGAGGTCTCATCCACATACATTTAGCCTCAATGAGGCTGTTCAAAAATAAAAATATAAATGATTAAATAAGAGAATTATTAGGAATTGGCAAGCAATCAAAAGATGAAGAAAATAAAAATAAAAAGATGCCTCTGCTGAACTCTCTGCACCGGCATTAAAACACTCTGCTCTGACCACAAAATGTGTTTAAGCTTCTGGCTTTTGAGGCAGTTTAGGCTGTCTTCGTGTGTGTGTGTGTGTGTGTGTGTGTGTGTGTGTGTGTGTGTGTGTGTGTGTATAACCTTCGCAGTGGTGTCAGTGTGCATCATTAAGCCAAAGTAGATATTTTGGAAATGAATATAATGTTTTGTGAGTCATAATGCTGAATTCTCCAAATAGTGCAGATGTGCTTTCAGCGTAACTTTAAGGTAGGCTATCTGTTCCTACAGTTTCATGCACAGCAGGGCTAACTGACGGTGTTTGACATTACCACAATTTACTAAGATCTGCCAACCATGAGCTTCTTTTAAGAGCTTCAAGGAAAAAACCCGATAGACAGTTCTTATGAGACTATAAGCCTACCTTCAGACTGAATTATCGTTCATAAAACATTGAAACGGTCTCACCTTGACTGAGGCAGGTAGTCCGTGGACGCTCCTCAGAACATAGGCGTCATTCAGCGGTCAATAGGTGAAACTGAAAATGGTTAAAAACAATTTCTCTACAAAATTCAAAGGTTGGACCCACACTTAAAGCTTTACACAACAATTGGACTGTTTAAAAATTAAACTATAAATAATTAAATGATAAAATGTAGGGGTAAAATTCCACCTTACTCAAATTGTCCCTCAGGCTTTCTCACCTGCTTTGACATTTGGCTGGAAAAAACGTATTGTATTGTTTTTGTTAACCATTATCAACTGTATTCGGTCAATAAAAAGGGTGCTTGGCCATTTACAGCCGAAATACAAGAAATGTGGTTTGGTTGTAACCTTTTCTGGGGAAGATCTCCTTGGTCAATTCTTTCTTGACCTCCACTTCCAAGGTCTCATCTTGAAGCTTCTTCTTCTGCGTTTGTATGCCGGCCTTTAGCTCCTCGCTCTTCCTCTCAGCAAAATCAAGCCTCTCCTCAAGCTGTCTGGATTTCCTCTTGAGGACTCTCCTTTAGTTTAGTGCTGTATGGAGACCTTTGTGTTCTTTTCTTTAACAAGGCTGATTCTGTCCACAACCTCCTCCTCCTTTTCACCCAGTTCCTTTTTCGTTGTTTCCAGGGCTACAATCTTTTCCTGGAGCTCCTTGTTCTTTTTTTTCCCAGCTTGATGTTTTTGGAGGTACACCTCCTGGTTGGTTTGCTGGACGGTCTTATCAAACAGAACCTGTCTCCTGTCTCCTGAAGCAGAGCTTTCTCCTCCAGCTCCTTCTTCTTAATCTCCTTCTCTCTGCACCCTGAGGAAAAGATACCAGTCATTCTCATGTACTCAGATCAAGCACTTGAGGATTAATCTACTCAAGGTACTTAAACAGAAGTACTCAGGGTACTTAAACAGAAGTACTCAGGGTACTTAAACAGAAGGCTGAATGACAACAGTACTGATCTGTCTGGGTCTTCTTGGATATCCATATCGATGAATTCACCAAACTTACTGCATAGGAGCACCGGCCCTGGCTGGTGTCCACTGTCTTTTCAGCCCTGGAGCACACTGCCAAGTTGGCTGTAGGTTCCTGAGCAGGTCGGCCAGTCCTAGTGGCTGTTGCCAGCTCTGACCATCGGATTAGAGCCTCATCCACCGGTTCATAGCTCTCTGGACAGATACAGGTCGAGGTTGATACTCTTGTACTGCCTTTAACTTCAATAAATATCCTGCTGAGACCAAGGGGAACATGTACGTCTGTGGGGACTGGGGACCGCTCCATTACAGCAACAAGGATTGCATTTAGCATTCTATTACAAGCTGTGTAAAATCTACTTAGAAGTACTACTTTATATCCAGTGAAACCTACAGGTCTAATAATCATCACCTTGGCTGGAAGCAGCTGGGTGCCTTGCTGCATACAGAGGAAAGATTTACAGGAAAAATGTTCAGAATGTTCAGTCAAATGTCTTCAACAGTTTCATAGACTTTCTGATATGGGAGCAACGCTTATTTTTGTGAGACACTATTGCCCCATTACTGCCTCAGAGGGTAGAAATGAAGGAAAATATGAAGACGTCACAGTTCAGTAGGCAGATAAAAGGGATGCGCCATCACCGTCTCTGCCTCCTTCTTCTCATTTACATTCCCAAATTGGCCAACATCTTCTGTTATCTTTGCTGAGCAAATATCAATAAACGGTTCAATAATGAAGATCACTGTCTCATCTCGTTTTTTTCTGTAATGACTTTTCTTTGCATTTGCACATTTAACAACTCACTCATGTAAGGGATGAGAGTCCTCTGTGTTATTTAAACATTTCACCTTTGAGAAGTGTAATTAATTATAAAGTTATATGTTTCTAGTATGACTCGCAGGCTGACTTGTATAGCATTTCCTCTTTCTCTCATCTTTTCTCTGTCTCTCTTCGCTGTGCAATGTTTAATAAAGCATTGTAAGTAATCTCTTAATAAAAAAGGTATACCAGTCATTTTAAAGCTGACAACCTTGAAATGAGGCTCTCCACAGGAAGACCTCATCGGACAATTTCCAGGCCTAATTCATCATAACTGTAACTACTAGCTCAAATGTTCATGGCAACAGCAAATATAAAATGAGCCAATATACTCCCCCCTTGACATTTTAACTGGATCAATTTGAAATACAATTGGCAATAACATTTTACGACTACAATGATTACAATGTTGAAGTTTTCATTCACAGGACTCATATTTTGATATACGATGTCCTTTAAATTACTGAGGTTCCAGTTTAATTTGTTCATATTTCAAGTTTAATTGTACTGCGGCTAGAAGCTAATTACATGTTGAGAGAAAGAATGAATTTGGTTTGGTCAGTTACAACAAGTACAGTAATCAGTCAGACATGATCTTACACAAAATAGATACTGACCTGAAATGCAAAGGGGAGACATGAGGACGAAGACGGTGTCCCATAAACACATACTTATTGGTCATTTGATCATCAATCACTGAGTATTATTCATTTGATATGACAATTTGAATTTGGTGTGGCATGATTTTACCAAAGTGGGTCACATCAATGGCAGTTATTCAATCTGGATCGGGAGCATCATTATACAGCAAGATCATTATCCAGACAAGATAACACATACATAAAAATGCAACCACAACACGATAAAGTAACAAAAGCCAGTTGGAACGACTTTATATTGCGTCAGTGCGTCATGGGACAGGCTAAAGAGAATAATCCTCCATAACAGAAATATCCGTATGAGCTTGGGCCGGGGAAATCATCTTTACTGGCAGTTTCACCGGAGCATCGCTGGAAGAGCGAGGAGTGTTCTGTTGCTGCTTCTAACGCAACGTGCCAAGCTGTGATGGAATCGTCAGATTGCGGCAGGACATGTCAAGGCTTTGCCAGTTATTTCAGCGAGGAGATCTCATCCATATCTATCCTCTGTCTGTGTCAGCACAGCAGCCGGGACACAGCCAGCGGGGTTAATGATGAGCAGAGGGACAGATGGCTTTTCTTGTCATCTGCGGTGATGGCTCCCTGTCTCGTCGCTGCCACTCAGCCAAGGCGGACATACAGACAGAGAGACGGGGAGGGAGGGAGGAATGACGGGGACCCCCGTACGTGGTTATGCTGTAGGCTGAAAATGATCTTTGAAAAAAAAGACGCGTTCTTCACTTTCACGGAGACATTTGATCGGTTTCCTGGCATTGTCTGGTGTTGTGGCTTTAGTGTAAGTCGGCGAAGGTTTTCCACTGTTATCAGGAATATCATAGTATTAATCTCAAATGAAGCAGACACAGGTGTGCATCTCTTGGCGTTGTTACTGGTGGAGGTAATCGTCACTTTGGGAGATGAACCACGTACAGAATATCTAAATTAGAATAGGATGATGATGTCAGGCTATAACAACGTGCAGTTATCTGTTTTAAATAGGTCAATGTTCAACACACCCTCCTCTTGTACATAGTAAATTATGACAGTTAAAATGAACAAAGAGTGTGTAAGGGTGTGCTTGTGTGCGTCTGTGTATGATTAAGACATTGAAAGAGAGACAAAGAAGGAGAGAGAGCTAACACTTGATAATTTAATGCAACAATGGCTCTTTCACAGAATCTTTGCAGCCTTTTAATTGACTTAATCAGTTTACGACTCTTCAAAGACAAAAGATGAATGCCCTCTTATCTGTTGAGAGCGAAACAAGAACAAATGAACAAGCCTACCAAAGAAAAGGAAGAAGACACAAACCATTTTGCGCTCGGATAAAAGGTTCTTTCTGTTCATAGAGTCCACTGAGCCTCAGGGAAACTATCCTCAATCAAAATTGGTATCAATGCTGTCACAGTTTTCTTCCCCTGTGATGTCAGCTGAAGCTTTCATTATTTCGAGGCACATGACATCCTCAGCGCGGAGATGACAAGCGGCCCACCACTAACCCAGGCAGTTCCTCAGACAGCGTCAAGTTCACTGTCATGTGGAACCACAAGGTCCCAGTCGAGGCCTTGAGGCATTGCACTTAAAGTATATCCACACTTCAATTGCTCCTGCGTTGCTGTTTCTAGGGTGGCTGGGCCCCTCGTTCAAGCTCTTTCATTCTGAGAGACTGACACTGTGCTATAGTTCATCCAAGGCTCAAGTGTGGATACTCGAGATCGACAGTTTTGCACATCAGTATATTTCACTTCACAGTAAATGGTAAACATAGGTGATCATGCGCAATAAACTTTGGACTTTCGAACCTCTTGACATTTGCAAGTTACATTTTTCACATTAAACAGAGCCTTGAGGAAGAAGGAACGAAGGAAAGGTAAATGTGCTGGATCTGTCTCATTGCGTCAACCCAAAGATTTACAGCACAGGCAGCACAAGAAAGAGCCATGCTAATCCACAGTTTATGAAATGGAAAAACCCTGTGACAGCTGTTAGAGGCGATCAAAATGCAATCAGAAGAATATCTTCTCTGTTACAATTTAGTGCCAACCTACTGTGCAAGTAAATGTGAAGAAAGTTAACTACTTCTGGGCAATCAGTTCAGTTATAATGACCTTGTTTTTTTTGTTTTTTTGTGGGCAGATTAAAGAAAAGGGGACCATACGATTTTACAGTACCTCATACCTCAATACCCCGTGTCGACTCGAGAGCTGCTCCCCATCCATCAGACTCAGCGAGTCTGACAGGCGTCTGTCATCGCAGCCTCAACTCAATCCACTCATCATGACAACTGAGCGAGGATGCCCATAGCAGCGAGACTCAACAGTTCTCGTAACAGAGTACAAGGCAGGCAGGCAGGCAGGCAGGCAGCAGTCGGGGCTGAGGCCCGGACAGACAGCGCTGCGGCACGACTGGCAGCGGGGAACTGCAACATGTAATAACATTGCACCCTCTTAGAGAGAAAAGGAGTTCCGCGGCAATGAGCCATTTTCTCCCAGGTTACACGGCACTTCACTTGCAGGCGCTGCGTTCCGCGGGGCGCCCGTTCCATTTACTACCTGTAACTTGATTCAAATCTGCCCAATCGGCACCTATTGCACACCTGACCATCCTGGAATGGAATCGCTTGCCTTCTCAAGATTTCTTGAGAAAAGATTTTTTCTTATCCTGTGGAGGGTTAAGGTCATGGGGTGTTATTCTTTGAGATTGTGGGCTTGTAAAGCCCTTTGAGACTTTGAGACTGATTAAGGGCTATATTGACTTGACTTGACTTGACTTTAAGTGTGGCGGGTTGACATGGTGGAGTTGAGTCTGGGGAGGTGTAGGATGAGACTCCATCTAAGTCTGTTGTCCCCACCTTCTGTCTCACTGGTTTCCCCCGGCAGGCAGACAGGCAGGGGGGCATTTATCTTTATTTAGGCATTGTCATTTTACAATAGCAGAGAGGCGTGAGACACACATGGACAAAGATGTACATACACAAATTGATGGCACATGACCACACGCACAGGTAACGTGTAAACAAGTGCACAAAGGCATGGCCCGAGGGTGGATAGCGTGATTGAAATGCTCCGAATGAGTACCATTGATGTGCAGCTTGCTTGTTTGTGTTGAATACAAGCCTCTTTTGTACAGCGTGAGATTGAGTTCAGATCTCCCTGCTATGATTCAGCATGTTCTGTGTTGCTAGTTCCTACCCACTCACGGCAACAAGAGAGGGATTGATAGAGATAGAGAGATAGAGGGAGGATGAAAGCCATTCCTCCAGAGGGCATTCTCTCTTTTTCGCTCTACTGATCATCAAAGATCTTTGCCCCCTCTGTGCTTACTTTGCTGCCAGCCAGTGTGCAAACATGGCAACGCACCAATTTCACTGTAGTCAAGGCAGGGCCACCCACCATCAGTCGGCATTAGGGGTGGCAAGACAGGTTTTCACTGTACTGTGCGGTGTGGCGGACTTTTTTTTTTGCAGGGGGTTTAAGAACTCCACAAACTCCAGCAGGGGAAAAAGAGCCATTGCTCTGATGAACTCAGCCTTGTAGTTAGACCCGTCGCTATTCAGTTCATCAATATTTGTGGGCATTAAAACCAAATCAATGTCCCCTGGCCAGGACCTAATCCCCACGGCCTTGTGCTTTGTCTGGGCCACACCACCTTTCATTATTCAACATCAGTCTGCTGTGGAGGGAATAAAAGCTCTGCAATCAGATTAGTGACAGGTACACTCTCTGAGATAACAGCATTAGCTCCTTAAAGATGTGGCAGACTGCTGACCCTGCACGCCCACGCCCACTCCACCGACATCCATCCTCCTCTGCTCACCGCGTCCCCTGTTCTTCTCTCCCCTTGCCGTGACCCCAATCACATAACTTGTATATCCGACGTGGATAACGAGCTTTAAATGAAACGTTTAGCTGATTGTTGTAATTTGCCAAAATCAGCCCTCGGGGTACCCAAGATAGGTGCGGCCTTGACTCCGGCAAGTGGTGTTAATGACACTTCAGACACGGTTCAGGCCAATACTTTCCCTTCAGCCTACAGCTGTAATCCCCTCTGTTCTTTCAGCGGTGGGGCAGCCTGGACAGGGTCTGTCTCTCCCATTAGATCTACACCTCAAGGCCTTTCTCCATCAAAGGAGCTGGTGGATTTCACCTGGCGGTGGGCTGACACTCTGTAGATTAGACCTTCTATCTCTCTCATTCCTGCCTTCGCTCTGTCTTTTCGATGTCTTGTCTGTCTGCCCGTCTGCCTGTCTGTGTCTTCGGAGCTCAAATTACTCCTCTACTGTCTAAGTGTCAATAAAATCCCTGCTGCGTTTGATGACAGCTCAGACCCTTGCTCTGCTTCGCTCCCCACAAAAATTACATAGTGTAAACCACTCTATTTCAATTTAATAACACATTAACTCCAACTGTATTTTTAACAGGGTCTATTTAACTGCTATATACCCTGGCTGATATTTGGGAATTGGAGAGGAGGATGTCGAATTTGTGATATATAAGGTCATTAAATTTAAACGGCTTTTTCCACCACCTCCTAAACCCATTTCAAATAATAAAAAAACAAGATATTTCCCTCACGAGCTGTTTTGCCAGCTTCAAGCCCAATAAAATAGTACCACTTTATCAATAAGAGGGTTAGGGAGGAGCGGAGCTGAAATGGATTAGTGTGGACAGGCCATCAGGGCTATGGATAAGTCTCCTAGAAGTATTTAAAAGCCCTGAGAAATGCTTTCTGTCGTTATCTGGAAGGAGGGAGAGCTGGAGCCTATTGAAAGTGATGGGCTCTGGCAGAAAATCAGTGGCCACTGAGCCACTACAGCGAGCCCCCAGATAATGGAATACAATGGAAAACAAAAGCCGTTCTATAAAATCTGAATTGGACCAATTTTCGGTACCCGTCTCGGTTTTTGCTGCGGTCGTCTGCAGGTATCTTGAGGAGATGTTGTGCACTGAGCTATATAGCCTATACAAGCAGGGGAATGAACCACTCAGTCTCAATATCGAAATTCACCGCTGTGGCAGTTTAGGCAATAAATGAACATGAACAAACTGACTAAAGCCTCTCTTAAGCCCATACGCGGAGCACCAGTACAATAGAAATGCCCCCATAGGCTGTTTTATATGTCATCATTTTGATCACTTTAATGCGAAACCCCTTTCTCTGCTATCACTGTAACTGCTCCTCAGTATCACAGTCTACGTGATACTGAACTGCCATGTCTCGGAGCCATCAGCCGGCTCAGGTCAGAGCCCCAGTGTAGTCACAGCTAAACTGAGCTGTCAGTAGGGGAAGATTGAAGAGAAGGTCAGGTAAAGTAACTCTGGCCTGACTCTGGGAGGTCTGTCGCACACTTCCTGTAGACACGGGTTTTGCTACCATTTGAAGACTAAAATGGATCAGCCATTAGGTGATCCTCCAGTGGATCCTCAGGTGATCCTTCAGGTGAATCATCAAGCATCAAGCGCCCCATTTCCCAATCAGAGGCAGCTTCAGGTTACTGTGCAACTAATGAACCGATTATGCGTAAACCCCGTTTGAGTCAGGGAGATTGTACCAGTAATGATGTGATGTGTTTGCGCAGAGCAGAGCGAGGGATGGTACCTCAGAGATGCCAGTTGGAATAGTACCACTCCTGGGACCACGCCAGCTGCCTCACCAATCTGCAACTTAGTATGGCCTCCACCTATCACCTGTTGACACACCGGATGTCAACGGATGGGTCGTAAAAAGTCCTCCCGAAAGCCTTTCCGTCCCAATAACTGTCACTATAAATGTTTATGTCTGTACCTGCTGGTTTTATGTCGGGTTAGGCTGTTTGGAAAGCCAGGAATAGGCAAGCTCTACAGGATAAAAGGTTTAGAGAGAAAAAAAAATCAAACACATCTAATCCCTTCTTCAACTCAATATTAACTCAACTTTGAAGCTAGTTTGCGTCAGGGAGTAAAGACTGCCAGCTTCAGCTATGAAGTTGTGCATTTTAAACAGCATCGTTTTCAAAAGGTTAATTAAGCAATGCATTGTACTTCCTAGCCAGCTCTGTGAAATCCACAGGCAGAACATCAGGAGGAGAGAGAAGAGTAGGATGATTATTCTATAACCCTTGGCTCAATATAAAAAAACCAAAGTGCTTATTGAGTCCGAAAGTGTTGGCAGAGGAAGCTTAGCCAAAACCAAATGTGAGAGCACTTTAATGAGACCTTGAGTGCTATCAGTGGTGCAGAGGAAAACAAAACAAAACAAAAGACATTTCTAGCTAATCATCTTTTTATTTGTGGATTGTTCACACAGTTATTGTGCCAAAAAAAGGTTTTAGATATTTCTAATAATTGTATGTTCAGACGAAGCAAAAGTTCACCCGAAATCTTTTTGAATCCGTTGGCATTGGACATTTGTGAGGTTCTTCTCACTGCTAGAATCAATAGAGCAAAGACTGTGATCCGGGTGATTTGAATATGGATATATTATCTACTTTAAAACTGTTTGAAATGTATGCTTGAGATGCATTCCAACTGAGTTTATAATTCCCATGAACCCTTGAAGTATCTACAGAGCTATTTAACAATCTGTCTTGTTTTCTTGTTTTATTTTTGTATATGTACACTACTTGGAAGATAGATGTTCAATCAATACACGTGCATTGGTAACACTACATAAGCCATAATAACCATAATACTCTTGAGCACGAGAAAACCTTTTCTACTGTAATTATGAGTACTTTGATGCTGCATACAGTCAATGGTGCAACCAAGTATTTTTGGCATCTGCCTGACAGAGATACAGAGACAGGGCTTGCATCACCACTGTGTACACGGTACAATCACAGTTAAGAACAGTCTCTTGGGTTTATTTGCTATAGTAAACAAACATTGTGTGAGTCAACAGCGGCGGCCTCCGCTTTGTTTTCAACAGAGAAGCTCGGAACGTGTCATCACAAATTCAAATATTGGTTCTCTGGTTCCTGATTTTGTGAGAGTTGTTTATGTTCATAAACATAAATAACACATGAATTATCCTTTAGGGTGGATTTTGACTTTAACAAAATGAATCAACTAATTAAATCCCCTTATAGATAATGAAATGATGAGAAGACAGCTTGACTTATGAATCCAGATAATGAGCCTGGGCATTCCTCTCTGTATAGGAGTCAGATTAGATCAAAGAGAGAGACTTGTTCACTAGCATGGCTTAATGAGCTCTGACTTTAGCACCACTGATGCACAAGGAAAATGCCTTGCCAGGGGAGTCCTGATATGCACCAAACATGTCAATCTGTTTGCTCATCTGCAACAGCATCTGACTGCTCTGATCTGAGTGTCATCAGGTCTTAAACTGATGACAGATGATTTCTTATTATGGGTCATTAGTTCATAGCATAGAAAGAGACAGAGAAACAGAGAGAAATTGACAGAAACATGTTAGTCCAGTTAATTGTCCAGTTTTTGTTTTTTTTCATATTTATTCAGGATTTATTTTACCCATGTAATCTAAAATGAATAATTATGACCAAAATTATCAGTGATCACTGACAAACATGAAAGTTGCAGGCAAATAACAAATAGTCACCATTCAAATAAAATGATGATGGGATGAACAGCGAAGGTGAGACACAACATCAAGGATTAAATAATTACTACTGTAGGGATCAATTCAATAGTTTCCAGCCAATTACCAGCTCCACTTTGTGTACCGAATGACCTCAGTGTAATATGTAAATCCACAAAAACAATAATCCCTTGCCCCGAGCATCAACACTCATACAAACATGAAAATGACTTTGCAATTGCAAATGAGACGCTCCCCTGTGTGCAGCAGGCAACAATGAGCTAACCATACCAAGAAACCCCTGAGAAAATAAAAACGCTTTTTCCATGAAGAACGAAGGGTTGTTACAATGTGAGATGGCCAAATGTTATCTCTTTGTATGTTACGTCTTATTACCCAGAGAAGCGCAAGCAAAAAAAGACAACCTGCTGGTGTATTTGTTATTCAAAAGCCAGCGTCTCGGGGAGAATAGGTCCTGAGCTGAGGCGTGTTCCTGTGGCCCTTGCTGCATGTCAATGATACCAAACCAGTGAGACGTGAGGGTTGAAAAACCAGGAAGTGCAGTAGTGAGGAACTCCTGGGCTCTTATGGTGCCCGGTCAAACTGAACCCCC
>OMKK01010945.1:5965-16180 GCA_900302305.1 Polymixia japonica | reverse complement strand
CTCTCTCTCGCTCTCTCTCTCTCTCTGCCCCTTCCCCTCTCTCTCTCTCTCTCTCTCTCTCTCTCTCTCTCTCTCTCTCTCTCTCCTTCCTTCTCTCCTTACGAGCGTCCCAGGTTTTGATCTTGATGGAGGGGATGCTGGCCTCTCCGGAGCCGTACTGGTTGGTGGCGATGATCCTAAACTGATACTCCATCCAGGGGTAAAGTTCTGTCACATCAGCCATCTCTGCATTACCGTCAAGAACGCTTGGGGCTGAGTAACAGAGTGAACATGTCAAGACGCTGTCTATATCTGTGTTTGTGATTTTAAAAACCAACGACAAATGTTTCTTTTTAAAACAATGTCAAATTAACTAAACTAAACAAAAAAGGTCCAATGTGAAGTTTAAATCTAAAAAGAAAGCAAAAATGTGTCACCTCCGGTAACAAAATGATTGCTTGCAATTGAAAACCCTAATTTTTCGAGAGTTTTCACTGGGTCAGGATAGCAACTGTAGAGCAAGTTCTCTCCCTAGTGGTGGTTGGAAGTACTCACAGGTGTTGGCATTTCTCCAGTCATCTTCATACAGAGCCCAGTAGTGCCTGGTCTGGATGGTGTAGTAGAGGATGGGGCTGTTGTGGTCGGCTCCTTTAGTCCACACCAGCTTCACGGTGCTGTCCCTGATCTCCTCCACCCGGATCACACCAGGAGGCCCGGGGACACCTGGGAAAAGCGGTTGGTTTAAGGAGGAAGGGCAGGATAGTGGACGATGGGTGGATGTAAGATATTAACTGATATCTTTTCCCTGTTTTTCTTTGCTCTGTTTTTATTTTGTTTTGCTCTCATTCTGGACTGTTTTTTGGAACAGTTATTAGTTTCAATTGCAGGTCAGTTGCAGGGTTACTGCGAAACATTTCACTTCACACAGAAAAAATCTAGCCATGCAGGTACCACAAAGAGACAGAAAAACAATTCACGGTGTTTTAGAGGCTCCACCTAAATTTCTCAAAGTAGTCTTTCAGGGGAGCTCATGTCCTTTTCAGGGGAGCCGAGCCCCCCTTAGCTCCCCCCGTAATTCGAACACTGCGAGGCAAAGCATGCTGGGACTGACCGACGACCTTGAGGTCGGCGTACGCTGTGGCGTTGTCCACCACTGTCTGGGCTGTGCAGGTGTAGCGGCCCTCGTGCCATATCTGGACATTCATGATCCGTAGGTCGCCGCCGTCTTCTTGACTCTGACCGGTAGGAGGGAAGGAGAGGAGGGAAGGGGAGGACAAGAGGAGGCGGAAGTGAGGTAAGGAGGGAGAGAGGGAAAGTGAGAAAGAACAGAAGGAAAGAGCGAGGGAGATTGGGAGAGAAATCCATTGATGAATGACTTCATTCATTCATATGAATTTTATTTTAATAAATCACAACAAAGACCCAGAGACAAAGTAAGACAAAAGATACTATAGATGGTATCGAAAAATATCTTAAGTTTTTAGGCATTAGGTACTACTAGATTATAACTGAGGCTATGAGGCTGTTATGGATGCGGACATCAACACCAGCTGATGCCACAGAGCGGGGCACAACAGCCCGGCCTGTTCTAGTGCGAAACCATCAACCGACCGACTGTGGGACAACTGGGAGACGTTGAATGAGTCTGGGATAAACCGACGTCTCACCATGACGCGTTCGTACGACTGCCACTCGGCACTGAAGTCGATGACTCTGAAGTCTACGGCCCAGACGAAGGTGATGTCCAGCATGGGATCGTATGAAGCGGAGCACTTCAGAATCACCTCCTCACCGACCTTAGCCACAGTGTCTTCAGGGGCCTCTGTGATGCTGGTAGCCTCTAGAGAAAGAAAAACAAATCACAAACACACCCCGAAAAACAAGGCAAGACGGGGGTAGGGTGGTTAGAACAACTGAAACATCGCCACAAGGTCACAGGTATGGTCAAGACAAAGGTAAGTGTCCTTCATTAAGGCACTTAACCTTGTTGCTCTCTCACATTGTATCACACTGATAAGAATGTCAGCTAAATGAGCAAAAAGTAGAAAATGTAACATAAATATTGGGACAGTCTGTGTCAGTGTCATTCTCTTTGAATTGTTTAAAGGCACAATCCACGATTGTTTTTTAAGTGCTCCCTTGTCGTGGCTAAGCAAGGAATTACAACATTGTTGTTTTGGTTTGTACGTTGCCTCAGCGTCAGACATCTCTCGCTTAGTGAATTTCGTCAGTAAATACAAGAGTTAACCACGTTTGAGAAGCTGTTAAAGGTTTTCTGTTTAGCGACATGCTTCCAGTCACATCACACTGTTTACAAAGCGAACAGAAGTGGGGAGACGTGACTGTTCAAACGAATCGGGGATTGTACCTTTAACATGGCCATTAAAAATCCATTATCAAAGATCAGAGTTTACACATCTTTTGGATATTTGGACTCTAGCATTGTTATTGTCTGAATTACCCTGATAAGTCAACCGCAAACAAAAGAAAAACTTCTATAACAACGCACACACCTTTGATTATACAGTATATAACTATAAATGGATGAACACACACACACAGACCTGTGATGGTGAGAGAGCCAGAGCTGTTGGCCTTTCCTCGGTCGTTCTCAGCGAAGCAGTTATACACTCCCTCATCATTCTTAGTGGCATTGAGGATCTCCAGACTCCCGTCAAACATAATGGAAATACTGATAACAACAACATTAACTTCATTTAGCTCTGCTAATGGCAAGGCTGTGGTGTGCCAAGGGCTACGGGGCAGGATGCTATGAGCCTCTAATGCAAGCACTGATTTGATCAAACTATCACAACACACTGCTCCTTCTGATGATACAAAAATCATTGTCAGTGAATTTCCCAGCATTCATCCAACATAAAAAGGAAAGGAACAATATACAATATATATACAGAATATGCACAACTAATTATTAAATATATACATGTAAATTATTAAAGGTCATATATGTAATTTGTGTACTTATAAATATGCTGATTAAAAGTATTGCTTTTCCAGAAAACAATTTATCTATTTTTATTATCTATTTATTTATTTTCACTTTCATTTTCAATGTTTTTATTTTTTGGTCAGTTCCCCATTTTATTGACGGCCCAATGAAACCTGTTGTGTTTTTGTCTGATTGACACTCCCAGCGAGGTTTTCCTTTTTTCTTTATCAGTAGCAAGAAACTAGATTTTTTCATCTCATTGTTTTATCACTGCACGTTTGTATTTTATCACTGTGGACTAAACTAAACAACACAAAGTTGATCAAACTAATGTTATGACGTTGTGACCTTATTTTATGACTGCAGGTTGTACTGACCGTGAATTGTTGAAGAGCAGCTCTTTGCCCTTGGTCCAGGTGAACCGGGGTCTGGGGGCCGCTCTGGGTTTACACTCGATTACCACCCGGCCGTCTCTGGCCCCAAGAAGCTGTTTCTTAACGGGGTTGAACTCAAATGTGGGAGCACAGGCTGGAGGAAGTAGTAAATATAATGCGTTGAAGTGTATGTTATGTTTATAAAATGAGATAAGATGAGATGATTTTTATTTAGGTACTGTTCTAAAGGTATTCAATTCTTCAATTCTAAAGGTAAATGTATGTCATTGTGCTTCAGACAGTATTTGCTGCTGTTGCATTTTGGTGTTTTTGAGAATTTACTGTTATTTATGTGTTTAGTCAAAGAGAAGCATTCTTTTTTCATCGCTGAAGATGGTATTTTACAGATACATGTCTTGTGTCAGACAACAGAGATATCTAGTATCTAACATCAAACGAGGGTGCAGTTTGCTGCGTTAACTCACCGATCACTCGAAGCTCTGCGTTGGCGTATTTGATGCCCCAGTAGTTCTCAGCAATACACTGGTACATCCCTGAGTCATCAAAGGTCAGACTGGAAAACTTCAGCTCACCTTTACCGTACTAGAAAACACACAACAAATATATTCTTACTGTTATAATGTATAGTATGTGGTAAGAAACATGATCAAATTATATTTATATATATCATTTTATATATTAAATTATATTTTACTGTACGCGCTTTATATTAACATAAGTGTAAGTACGCCCATATGTCCATATGGACAAATATTGCATGAAAAAGATCTTGGATCGTGGATGAATTGAAAATAAATGGTGACTAGTTCTTCAAGCTGCTTGCAGTATGAATGAACAGTAATGTTTCACATCAGGTACAGGAGGTATCATGTTAGGGAGGTATTCTGGTTATTTATGTTATATTTTTATTTGTGTTTATAATTAACAGCCGAAATCATACATAACCAGATTGAGAACAACGTTACTGAGGCCTACATGTTTTGTTTTTGTTTTTTTTCAAATTTGATTCTAAGTTGATTTATCTCATCTTAGAAGAACATCTTCCTTGATAGGAAATGTCTACTTGAAAACCACATCACACAGATGGTCTCTCTACCATCAGGCCCTTCTCTGTTTAATGACAATCAACAAAAAACGCACGACTTCTCACCATGTATCCATCTTTGTACCAGCGGATGTAAGGAAAGGGCTTCCCCGATGCCACGCAGCGCATGGTGTGCTCTGAGCCAATGTCTATCTGAGTATTGTTGATCGTCTCCGCCCACTCCGGGGCAGCTGCCAATCAGAAACACAGTGTGACATTATGTCAACGATAATACTTTAGAATTCTATCGTGTATCAACGTTGACACTACTCAGAAGCTGGACCAGAAAGCGGTCACTTACACTCCACATAGAGCCAGGCCTTGTGCCAGTCCTTCCCCTTTGTGTTGATGGCTTCACACTCGTACGCTCCTGCGTCCTCATACTGCACGTTGTAGAGGTGGAGCAGTGCTCCTGATTCGCTGATCTCATGAGTGGCTGGGAGGTCAGTGGCGTCCACCTTCCTCCATACGATATGAGGGATAGGGCTGAACACACACAAAAGATTGGTTAAGTACATTAAAACAGCACACACTATACATGGATGTTTATCAGTGGCGTTGACAGACAGTAATCTAATTTAGATTACTGATTAAGATGCATACAGGTACACTGCCATTGCAAACCGGCATACTTTTAAAGACTGGTCTGCCTAAACAACTGACATTGAATTTTCACCTTTTTTCAATTTTAGCGGGAAACTCTTTTAAGTTGGATAAAATGTGGACAAAATTAATCTTAATTCAAACGTACTTTCCCAGGGCAAAACACTCCAGTGTGATGTTAGTGGCCAGCATGGCAGTCGTGTCTGGGAACTTCACCCTGATGTCTGCTGGGTACTTCCTCTCCTCACCTGCGAACACAAAGAGTTTCTACCATAAAGCTCAAACGTCATAGACAGACAGACAGACAGACAGAGCAGAGACAGTCACTAACCGTCGTCAGGTGGTAAAGGGATCAGAGGGGTGAACTTGGAGAAGACGCTCTTGCCGATGATGGGGCTGGAGACGAAGCAGGAGTAGTTGCCCGCGTCCTGAGCTTCCACCTTAGAGATGTACAGGTTCCCTGTCTTCTGGGACACGAAACGACGGCGATCTGTCTGGAGGAACACTGGGAACTCGTTGTAGATCCAGCGGTAGGTCACCTCATCTGGGAGAGAAAGGCCAAATAAACAGGGAGGAAATCAAAAATGTTGACTGAACAAATCTCATTTGTACTGGATATGTTAAAATTTACAGTTTTTAACTGTTTCAAATTGCTCATGGCAAGTAATGAACCACTAATAGCCACTAATATTAATATGATACTTAATAAAGCAGCTACAGACAAGATTGTGAGATTTTGATTTTGTAGGGTCCCCCTTGAGTTTCCTAGTGGATCTACGTTTGAAAAATGTCAACATTGACCTTCAGTCCATTGAGAAGACTGAGCTGAATGCAGTCTTGAGGCAGTTTTATGGATCCATCCGGACGACCAAAGGGGAGCTCTATGGTATTAACTTGGGCTTCGGGCTGGTTTAAATCACTATAGCAACGAGCCCCCTGTTAACCATTCATGGAATTTGATGCAGGACCCACAATTCACATCAGCTAATAACGCTTTCAAAGGCGTTGTGAAAGAGATTAGAAGGGCTGGGAAAGATAAAACAACACCATGCATTCTGTCAGAAAAACTGTAAACCCACAGCGCTCCGCTCTTCAAAAGCAGAGACACAACGCAATGTTTACATTAGACAATGATTGAAAACCAGCATGGCTGAAATGTTTGAGAAGAGAATGTTCTTTAGTAGCCATTATACTGTAGGAGTCTCCAATCCTGAATTATAACTGCAGTGGCCATTGTAAATAATCCTGTTTTGAATATTATACAATAGAACCAAATTGCTATATTTTATCATAAAAGTTGTGTCTCTCAAGTAGCTGCTTGCCAGGCCATTCCTTGTGCCTTCTGCAAAGAAACCTAAGCTGATTTAAACTTTCCAGAGCTGCATTTGGGGATTTTCAGTAGCAACAGTGCAGCAATTACTCAGCAAGACTGCAGTGAAAAGTGGGTTTCTACGATGGCGACACACATAATAAGATCAATACATACATGGCCAGGCTTTAGGAGGAACGCACAACAGAACGGCCCCCTGGCCCTCTTTGGCATAGACAGGTTCTCTCTCATCTTGCGGAAACTCCTCCAGATCTACAGTGTACATGAAGAAAAAGAAGACAAACAACTGTATTACGTAACGTGAATAGTTGTTAGTTAGAACAGCAGTTGCGTCTCCTGATGCAGATATAGTGGAGTAATGGCGTCCTGAGCAGAGAATGAAGTCACGCTCCCTCTGTGTGTGTTCTTTGTTTTGGTAGCCGGTCCGACGCGGCCATTTGTTTTGAGATGCTGGTGCTCTAGTGCGACATCTAGTGGCTGAATGTTGTATATAGCTCCTTTAATGGAGTCAGCGTTGCATATCTTCCCTTTAGTATAGCTGGCTGTTATTATCTTTGTTAAGAAAAGACCTGAAGATATAGCTATTATTACTACTTTAAATATGATTATTATTATATATAGTAGTAGCCATGGTTTGCTGCATCTGCAATAGTAAAAGTTAAAAAAACTCACATCCAAACTTGACTCTGGCCTCCTTGCTGATGACGGTGCCATAGATGTTCTTGGCAACACATACGTATGTCCCAGCGTGTTTCTTCTGTCTGGGGTTAGTGATAACCAGGTTCCCCCCTACCAGGCTATAGTGCTCATCTGGCTGTTCCATTAGCTTGATCTCCCAGTTGTCACGGCGCCACCTGGTGGAGTGGAGGTATGAAAATAGTTAGTGTGTGTCTGTGTGTGTGTGTGTTTGTGAGGATGTCTCTCATACACTATGGTACGATAAGACACAATACCACTCAATGTGATACCATATCACCTTGAGGGAAATCAATTTTTTCAAGGCCAGCACAAAACGACAGTGTGTCTCGATCCATATGGTGGACAAGCAATGACACACGTGTTACCTGTATGCAGCTGGGGGGTTGGCCCGCGCTCTGCAGTTCATGGAGATCCTGCCGTCGGGTGAGTCCTCAGTATAGACCACGTCCAGGGGCTCCTCCTCAAAGATAGGGCCATAGCCAGTAGCGTCCTCTGACAGACACAAAACCAACATGAGGGGTTAGGTTTAGTTTATTTACTTATTTGAATACTATTCAGAAACATTATAGCATATGTCACATTCAATATTTTATTGCCATATTATTTATTTTATTTTTTTTAAACTCCACTGAAACATCATGGCATACATGCAACATGTCATATTATTGTAAGTCATATTGTCAAAAGTTCAAAAATATTTACTAACCTCCATAAATTCTGGGTTCCCCAAACAGAACTGCCACTGCAATGCAAGAACATGATGAAGTCAACTTTCTGGTAAACATTAGAATTAAACCACATGCCAAAGTCACTATGATGGTCTAGTAAAAATCTACACAAAAGTTTCCAACACATATCCATTTTGGGAAAAAAATCATTGCATGAAATGCATCATCCAATGTCTTCAAAATACAAGAGTGATAAAGTGTTATTATTTTGCCAACTGATGACTGAAGTCACCTACTATCCTCTAAAACGTACCATAATCTGATTCATTTTTGTGTTGTAAATTATAGGTGTCATTTGTTTTGAAAATAAGCCCTTCATAAATGAGTTATTTACCTGTAAGGGAGACAGAGGAGGAGAGGGCCAGTATCAGTAAAGCAGTGGCGGCCATGACAGTCAGTCAGACTGACTCACCAACACCAAGACAGTTGAACAGATGGACAGAGGGACACAGACACCGGGTCTATGGACAGGACATTAGATAGATAAGCCCCTTTCACACATGCACTGCAACCCTGAACATATCTAGACATTATCCGGTGGAGCTGTATGTGAGACCAACTGGTTCTGTTTCAGTTCTCAAGAGCCTGAAGTCCTTCAACTCCAGTTGCCAAGATATTCTGTTTTATTGTATTACATGTATGTATTATTGTATTGTATTATATCACAAAGGTAGGAACAGGATCTCATATCATGACAATCACAATATCATGATAATCAATTAATCATAAACAATTAAAAATAAAATTATAAAAATTAGAACCTTGTATAAAATATTCTCTCAAAATAGCCACAATGTAAGAAAAAGCCCTTTGATCAGTTAGAAGCCAAAGCCTGGTAATGCAGACTTGAAAAAAAAAGACATATTTCAGTGGACAAACAGGTACACAGGAAGACCAGTAAGTGTCCATGTCTTGACTGTTTCAGTCCAGCAGCATGTTTTCATAGAGAACATTGGTCAAACCAGAAGCAGAGAGAGAACAAATTATGCTGGAATATTTCCTGTGAGAGTAACATATAAATCATTTAGAATCACAATGACTCAGCGGATTGTTCCCCATATAGTCATGCAGAGTGCATGCACACATACACCCACCCACACACACACACACACACAAAGACATTAATCCACACTGAGCTGCAGAGGCAGAAGGATGTGCATCTGTATAAACGCATCCCGTCACAAGACACAAACGCACACGTGCACATTTGCACACGCACGTGCATGCACACAGGCATGTGCACCCACACACACACACACACAAAGATACAGTCACTGCAGTACTGCGGTTCTCAGACAGGGTCCTTGCTTACACATCACTTCTGCCAGAGCACATGGCCCTTCTACTGCAGCACGTCAACTCCCATGAACAAGCAGGACAGACACCATGAGAGAGAGAGAGAGAAAGAGACAGAGAGACAAAGAGAGAGACAGAGAGAGAGAGTAGCATGGAGGTTTACAGTAAACAAGGATAGATCGAAAAAAAGGGGAAATCGCCCAACGCAGGTTGACTAACGGGGAGTGACGGGGTGGGGGAAGGGGCTTTGTGTGTGTCCCATCACGTCTCTCCCTCCCGGTGTTGAAGTTTCCATCAAGTCACGCCGCGAAGGAACACTACCTACTGCAACAGGAAGGGTTCCCTCTGTGTCATCTAACGACGCTCGTCAGTACCCGGGATCTCTGACTATCCCTCCTGCTAGTTCTGCGCGCGCGTATGTGTGTGTGTGTGTGCGCGTGTCTGTTCTCGGGCTACAGTTAGTTTGACAAATCCTGCATTTTAAAGCTGCTATGTGCAACGTTTATGTGTTGTTTTATGTTAAAATAGCGTAAAAAGACAGTGTGCTATGAGAAGGTTCAGTGAGATATGATCTTCGCAACAAATGTCTGCCACTTCAGGTCGGCCAGCGTGTTGATATTCCCTCTTTTCTAAACCATGTTTACATCGCTGGCCTGACAATAAACTCCTCCCAAGGACCTGGGCACCTGTAGCAGTTTGTTGTTCTCTCTCAGCTTGAGATGCTTCATAGATGCAGGGAAGGGCACATCTACATTAGTCAGTATGTTCTTTTTTTAAAAGGTGGCTACCTTATTTTGAAATGAATTAGTTACTGCAATAAGCCAGCGCCCATACCATCTCCCAGAGCTTTTAGCCTGTGAGAAGATGAAAGAGAAGATGAAGGAGAAGAGAAGGAGGGCCGCCTTCCCATTTCTGATGTGCTTATCTGTCTGCAGATCAGCAGAACTCTCAGAGAGAGAGAGACAGAGAGAGAGAGACGGAGGGAGGGAGAGAGAAAGGAAAGATGGGCAGAAAGCAAGAGTAAACACCCAGCATAGGAAAAGAAACTAACTGAGGCCTCCACAGCCACCTCCCATTCTCTCCTCCTCCTCCTCCTCCTCCCCTCCTGTCTCTCAGTGAGGAGTGTGACTGCAGCAGTCCACTTGCACCCC
>OMKK01010895.1:2425-13316 GCA_900302305.1 Polymixia japonica | reverse complement strand
GAGAGGAGGGGCTAATCAGTGAAATCACCTGGTGTAGTGTTTGGTTGGAATGAAAACCTGCAGCCTCTTGGCCCTTCATGGCACATGGTTGCCCATCCCTGCCTTAGGGTGACCAGATTTTGAAAATCCCAAACCGGGACACACCGACTTATGCACATGAACACAAGCTCGTCTGTCGGCAGACATGATACTGTAATATTACATTGAAACATTTTTTAACGACCCCAAAATGGGGCAGGTTAGAGTAATAATAATAAGCTTTATTTATATGGCACCTTTCATATCTAGGGTGACCAGATCCCAACAAAGCAAAGAGTATGTTTGTGTGGGACAGGCTACCAATGCTGAGAGGTAGTCTAAAATGATATAACATCTAGCTAACTAAATCAAAATGCGAGACATCATCTCAATATGTGGGACGCGAGACAAAGTTGCTGTGCAGTCCTGCATAAAGATGCCCTACCCTAGCTACAAATGCTGACTTGACTAGAGATAATTCCTCAGTCCGAAAATTGAGTGTCTTTTCCTTGGAACCCATGTTGTTGAAATAAACATTTCTCATGAAGATAGTAGAATTCCACTAAGGATGTTTCAGTGAGTACTAACACTAGTATTGGGAAAGAGCTTCACCATTAGCCAAGACCATTTCACCAGAATTAGGGAAACATCTTCAGGAGGGTGCAGTTAAAGCAACATATCCTAGGCAAGAGATGAGATACAGTACATCTACTCACACAGGATATGTAGCGTACACGACGTAGCTCTTCGAACATCCAAAAACAAATGACCGTTCCGTAGCCTTTTGTTGCAAATTTCCAAACTTTTCCAACCCTTTGCAAGAATCGTGTTACTTACCTGACACACAATGCACCGCTATTCAATTACAAAGAAGACTTTTTTTTTTGTGGTTTGCATAGTAATTCCAACCTCTCCTTGACAAGAGGTGAGACAATAGTGACATTTCAAGACTTCTTGACAGAGCATACAGGGCATTTAGAGGAGGCTTACGGAAACATGAGTAACTTTTTGCATGGCTGGCCCCTGCGGGAATCAACACCCTGATCCTGGCAGGTAAGTGCCTTGCTCTACCCAATGGGCTACACAGGACCACAGAACAAATGAAGGACAAATGTGAAGACATAGACAAAAAAAACAAACATTTTATTATTTTTTCCCCCACTTCTGCCTCACAGCCAGCACATACACACCCAACACATGCTATTGGAGTATAGAGACCGTTTTAAGCTAAGTTTAGAGTGCTTGGTGGACAGATGACAGTGCTCTTGAAAGGCTGGTATACAAACCACAAAAAGGAACAAGGGGAAGAGGAGAAAGACAAAATGTGGTGCTGAATAAAGGTTATGGTGGGTGTTTTTCTGATCTACTAACTGTAGAATACAGACAGAAAACAACATCCTGCCACCACAGGAAGCAGGAAGTAAGGAGGAGCATCATGGGAAACTGTCATCATCATCTTCAGCCATCTCTTTGGCAAACTCCAGATCCTGCTGCTCACGCTCCCGACGCTCCTACACACACACAGACACACACAAAAGGAAAAAAAGAAATACCCACTAAGCCATTGAGGACAAGAACATAAAATAAAATGTGTATGACAAATCATTATCCCAGTATTAGTGGGAACATTTGCACTGAGAACCTTCACAATGATGACAACTGACTCTGGCAGCATCTCCCTTGTAGTCATATACACACTGAAATAATCTACTTAGAAAAGCTATACAAGGCAGACACTGCTCCTTAGTGGCCATAGAGGCTCATTACCTTACAGAGTTGAGCTTAGTACATTTTCTTTTCTAAAGGAAGATGTTGCTCAAAAGGTTTGACTATTGAAAAAACAAACAAAAAAAAGTGTCATATCTGAGCTAAAACTTAATTCAACAATATTACCTCTGCCGACTCTAGGTCCTTGTTGTAGGCTTTGGGAGGGAACCTCATGGCCTGCAGGAGGAGACAAACCACAGATTTAGTTTACTCATACAGAGACAGGAGACAGACGGGTGAAGTTACTTTATCTACATGACCAGACCAAGACTGGACCATGGTGGTGGGCCCCCACAAGGTGAGAGCATAAAAACATTCATGTTAGCCTGGATTAAAGGACAAAGGGAGTGGCTTCTGATGTTGTCATAGACACTAGAGAAGCATTCTCAATATCACAAAGGTTATAAAAAAAGTGGACAATACATATCAATCAACACAGCTAAGGTCCGCCTTATATTTCAGACCTAATGTCCCTTTACCACAGTGAGATCTCTCAGGTCTTCTGACCGAGGCCTTCTGGCAGTCCCTAAATCTAGACTGAAAACTAAGAGAGACCGTGCCTTTGCAATCATCACCCACCATCTAGAACCATCTTCCCATAAACATTAAAAACAGTCAGTTGCAGGATTTAAAAAGCTTTTAAACACTCACTTTTATCGTTAATAACTTTATGCTGTAATGTGAGTCTGTTTTTGTCTGTTGTGCTCTTTTTTTTTATTTTTTATAAATTGTAAGTCTGTTTTTTATCAGTTTTATCTTATAACTGTACAGCACCTTGTAACAGTTGTTTTGAAAGGAGTTTTACAAATAAAGTTTGCTTACAAGATGCATGTTAATGGAAAGACCTATGTTTATATTCCAAAGTGGCCCGATGAATGATGTTACAGAGTCAACAGTGTGCAAGTATTTTTAATCATTTTTATTGATCTTTATTTCAAGTTCAAGACTTTATTTGTCACATGCATTACAGTCTATGCAGTGAAATGTTTTTTATATTTATATATATATTTTTAAATTCCTACGAGGAAATGTCAAGGACATTCCACATAAATTAAAGGAGATGTGTGGCTGTGTGTGTGTCCTGACCTTGACAGACATATTGTGAATGTCCAGGCAGAAGGAGATCCTCTGGTGGAAGGCCAGTTGAGGCTCTCTGGTCCCATAGATGTCCATGGTCTCCTTAGACTGGACAAAACCCTTCTCATGGTTAATACTGGCCTCAATCACACCATCACGAATAGCCTGGGGGAGGGCGAGAGAGAGAATTTATACAAAATAAAACTATAACATACTACAACCTCAGACAGTCATGAATAGCCTGCAAGGGTAGAGAGACAGGGAGAGGGAAAGAGAGAGGGAGGAGTAAAATAAGTATTTAAAGTTGTGATTAAAACTGGCCTCAGCTAAACCGTGATGCCTAGGATGACAGACAGATAGAGGAGGTATAAGACGAGGGAGAAGAACATTCCTGTAAAGTGTTGCCGTTGAATCATGATCCCAACCCCAATGCGCTGCTTTGCAATTCAAGTGCTGCATGCGTTTTCTTTTTTAAAATTCTACTCACGTGCTGATTAATCACGCCCAACATAAAGCGTTTCTTTCACCCCATTTGGCTCTGTTGTATTTTCACGATACGATGAAAGCGTGTGCGTACACAGATGTGTCAGTGTGTGTGCGTTACCTTGGCCACGATGAACTCTGCATCCTCTGGACTGTCCAACTGCAGCTTCTGAGCGATGTCAGCCAGCGAGATTCTAGAGTAGGACAGACTGATCATACGCACACCTGGACACACACACACACACATACAGTGAGTACGTTTTAAGATGAACTGGAAATGAATTCTGCTTGATATCAATCTTTTAAGAAGCGAGTGACAGTTTCCTTTCCATCAAAGCCAAAACAAACAAACAAACAAATAAACAAACACAAAAAATATAAGACACACGGGAGAACAGCAAGACAGAGACGCAGACAGAGTTGCAGTTCATACCCGTCTTGATGACGTTGTGTCGGAGGCGGATGATGAGTGTGTACGTTCCGTCTGTCTGGAACTTCTCTCCAAACTGCTCCAGTGCCTGGTTGAACTTGGCCAGGTTACCTGTCCTCACCGCTAGAGGGAGACAACATACACACACAACTCATACACACCATCATAACACCAGTGTCTGCTAGCAACTAAACTCCAATCTTTTTTTAAATTTTTTTTACTACCCACTGTCTTTTACTGTAGCTGACAGCAAAAAGTGTCTCTTCTATGTGTAGTGTCATTTTGATCAACCTAGTTCGATTGAAGGTGTATTAGTCAAACATGCATGGGCCACATGTCACTACGCAACCGTCATGATATTTCGTATTTGGATGTTCGAGGAGCTACATCATGTACACTGTGTGTGCGTACCCTGCGTTAGGAGGAAGTAAGGCATGAGGGATCTCTTGAGCGACGGCTGTCTGAACTGAAGTCTGTCTGGAATCTCCCCCAGCAGCAGTTCGACCACAATCAACAGCTTATGGACCTGGAGGGGGGGAGAGGGAGAGAGAGAGAGCGAGAGAGCGAGAGAGAGAGAGAGAGAGGTGATGGTGGGGAGGGGCAGAGGGATGAAGGGAGACATGGAGAGACTATTACAAATTTGTATGAAAGCAGCCATATCAACAACACTGGCGTATGTATGTGATAGTGTGTGTGCATGCGTATGCAATAGTGCGTGTGTACCAACCGTCTGTTTGAATCCGACAGCAGTGTGCTGTGGGGCCTTCCTCAGAGCGTTGGTGAGAGTCCGCCTGGCCTCCGTATACTCCAACTGGATAGCCTTAATACGACCTGGATGAGAGAAAGAGGAGACAGACAAAATGAATCTAATAACTTTATTATCCCAGTGGGGACTTTAATCCCAGGAAATTGTGGGAAACAAACTTCAGTCAAACTTCTTAATGACTTTTGCTATGTCCGACAAAGTTTTGTGGTCAAGTCAGCTGCTAATGTCTGCTTCAGTGAAATTAATACAGGAGATAATTTAGTGCTTTTGGAGGCATAGTGAACATATATATTCAAAACGTAGACGGCAAGGTTTGCAGTATACTGTAGAGGACTACAATGAATGATGTAAGACTTACAAAGTATCATCTAAAACCCAAATCACTGTGGAGGAAATGACAGAAACCACACCTGTTGGCATCGAGGCACAAATATCTTAAACAAAACAAAACAAAAATCAAAAAAATGTGTGGCTGGGTGTCACAAGTGTAACACTATCTCACACTATCCCTTATAGTTAAACATTTGAGAATAAGAGAATATGACTTGTAAATCCTCGGGTTACTGTTCCCATATAGTGGGGCTGATGTAACAGTTACATCCGGTAGATCTGAGGCGTGCTAGGAGGGCTAGGGACTTAAAGGTAACTTGAAGAGCTAAATTACACTGGAAGCAAAAGCCCTTCTTAGTCCTTAATTTCGGAAAATGCATTGAGTCTGGGTTACCTCTGAGCAAATGTATGCCTGTTAACAGTTGTGACTTTAAGTTGAGTGTAGCGTTCTTCTGGATGCTAGGAGTATGTGTCCCCGTTGTACACATTACGGGGAGAAGAGGCTTTCCGTTATTAGATCGCAAGTTAACGTTGTTGTTGACAATTTGTGCCATCATACTTTCTGTATGGTGAAGTGTTAGAAAACGTTTACCAACACTAAGCGTTAGTGTCAGTGAAGTTTTTCTGACAGTGTAGTTACCTGTGATCTACCAGTAACATGGACCCAGGAAACAACAGCCCAGAAACAGCAGGTGTGGATGATGGGAAACGACTGACTCATTTGTTGTTTACCCATTTCAGGGAAAAAAAAAAAAAAAGATTGCTCAGAGACAACAGATGGGCTTAACCAGTTCAGGGAAGTCCCTTTTTTTTTTTTTTTTTTTTTTAAAATACGCCCGTAATATTGTTTTGATTATATTTTAATATGTTTTGTGTGTAATGACGCTTTGAGATGAGACGTGATTACGGTCAATTTGATCATTCAGTAGTGTAATAAACGTGTCGTGCCGACTTGGAGACCAGTTTCTCTCTCTGTACCCCTCTCTTACTTCCCTTCCCATTCCTCTCTCCAGAGCAAGAAGGGATGAGACACCTCTCTCCTTTATCTGTGTGCTAACAAACGTCATCATGGTTCACAGCACTTAAGGCCAGACACAGACCAGATACAGACACAATTTACCATCTGGTGGTAGTTTTCCACCCTGCCTCTATGAACTCCTCTCTTTCTATCAGATCAATTTAAAGGCATCCTAGTGGGCCCGGCGGGTCAGGGCACACACCACAAATGCACAATGTTGCGAGTCATCCCTCTCTCCCTCCCGCTCACCGGTGTAGTAGAGGTATCTAGCCCACTCGTTGTTGTTGGCCAGCTCGGGGAACACAGACTTGGACACCAGTTTTTCAGCCTGGTCGTACAGGTTGAACTGCAGGTAGTTCCTCAGCAGGAGGTTCAACAGGACAGCCTGACCGTCTGCGTCGTGACGCAGCGTGGCCGTACGCAGACGCGTGTGGAGGAAACTGGAGGGAAAAGGATAAGTGTATTAGAATGAGGTGGGGGGGGTGGGTGACAACAGATAGTTGAGTGGTTAAGGGGATACCCCAACATTTTGTCACACGAACAGATTGATATCTTTTTCATCTCTGTACGTCCAGTTAAAACTTTAGTCCTGATGGCCAGAGAGGTTATTAACTGTATGCAGCCTCTCAAGCCATAGCCATAGCCATTCTTTGTTAGGACAAAATAGTTCCAAGAGTAAATGCGTGTAAAATGCAGATATAAAATTTTTGTTATTTAATTTTGCATCTCTGGAATTCACTATGTTTAAGTCTGCTGTTGCTGGAGGAAGCTCACTTTGGGGAGCTAGGCTAACTGTCCCCACCCAACTCCAGTCATGACGCTAATGCGTTAGCATTTGCTCTGGACCCAACTTTTTACTGGACGTACAGAGATAAAAATGGCATCAATTTGCTCGTCTGACTCGGGGGCGAATTCGCCAAAATGTCGGAGTATCCCTTTTAGTAGCCTACTTCTGGAACAACGCGTGTACCGCAACTGGCCTGACAAGTTTCTCCTTTATTCCGTTATATCCATTTGATTCTATATTTACACAGTGGAAACGGAGAGCAAGACAAAGTAAGTGGCCTGCTATCATTTAAAAGAAAATGGAAAATGAGGTGGAGGATAGGGTTGGTGTGTGTAGAAAGACTCATGCAGGTGCAAAGTGGTCATACGCAGACGTCCGTGTACCTGCGGATGGTATCGAGCTGGTCGAGGAACTCGTAGACCCGTGCGTGGTAGTAGTAACACTTGGCGGCCACCAGGTCCAGAGCTCTACGGTTCTGAGAGCCAACCCTCTGAAGCAGATCGTCTGATACTTTCTGGGCCTGCAGACCCCAAACCCCAACAAAAAACCCCCACCGGGTTTAGAAATCATAGGCGTGTTTCCACTCAGTAGCAGGTCAGTTGACTCACTTTTTCTATCTTCGATCCTCGGTGGCCAAGGGTTGTGTAAATTCAACTGACATTCTCTCATATATTTGAAAGCCACATTTATTTAGGGCTTTGAGGGTAAGGAGGTTATAATGACAGAGATAGTAGGTGAAATGCAGACTGACACGCATGGACAGAAAGCCAGCTAGCCGGATAAGCTAACTGACCAACTAACCACACCGCAGTGGTACGGAGAAAAACATTGGCCCACCTCGGTGTATCTCTTGTTGTTGGTGAGGTAGACCACCACAAGAAGCTGCAAGTAGGCCTCCACCTCAGGAAGGAGAGGAGTGGAGGCTGCCTTGCCTGTCCTGGGCCGGAACTGGACTTCCCCCTCTGCCGTCTCCATGGGCTGGGAGGAGAGGGGAGAGGAGGGAAAGATGGAGGAGAGTGAGATGGAGGAAGTAATTGAGAGATATAAAAGGTAAGACGTTAGAGGGACTAGGGCTGGTCACACATTGACTATCATGAATTATACTTTTCTAATTCTCTCTACATTTCCAAGAAGCTGAAGAGGTAGCCATGCCAAGTGTTTAATAATATAATTGTATTTTGCTTTGTATGCAAGGGATTCTTTTGTAAATAAGAAAAGCTTTCAAAATAAGTTCCATTGAGACATACAAGAGCAGAAAAACAAACATAGGAAAGGGAGAGGCAAGGGATTCTTCAATATTTTCAGCTTGTGATCCATTTTGTATCCATTTAACATTTACATTTTAGCCAACACTAAATCTTGAAGCATCTTGCTCAGGGACAATTTAACCGGAAACATGGCTGGAATTGAACATAGAACATTCCGGTTACAGGGTGGCCTCTCTAACCGCTAGGCTGCTGCTGCTGCCGAACATTTCATCACTCTTAGCTGACCCATCTGAGTTGTCCAGAGAGGGATAGAATCACTGGAAGGGTAGGGCTTCAGTGTCTTCCACACTTCCAACAGAACACATGGTGTATCTATCCTATAGTTGTAGATGCCATGACGCAGGCCCTTACTTCTTCCAAGAAGCCCAACAGGTAGTCCCTGACGGTGGTGTTGTTGGTGTAGAAGCCGGTGATGGCCTTGTGCAGCACGTTAGAGTTGAGCCGACGGCTGGTGGAGGGCAGCGCCCGCAGAGCGCGCAACACGAAGCGTGGCTCCTTCCCCGATACAGCCTTCTCTATCTGCTTCACGTGCTCCTTGATGTCTGAGGAGAAGGAAGGCGGGACAGGGAGCGTGGAGTGATGGGCGGTTGAAGAACAGGAAAAGGATGAAAGAGAAAATGGAGAGGAAGAGATGTTACAGGGGGAGAACGGAGAAGAGGATGAAGGGAAGAGTAAGAGAGACAGGTGGGGAGTAAAGGAGGGGAAGAGAAATAGGGTAAGGCAATGACGAATTAGATTAATAGGAGAGGACAGGATTGAGAGGCAGTGGAGAAGGAGAACAGGGATGAGGATGCAAGGATAGGGGGTATGTTTGGTAAGAGTAATGAGGATGGGAAAGATTGGGAAAAGGATTTAATGTGACAAAAGATAAGCATAAACATAACCCATCAACCAGTAGCAGTCAAAGCAACAATTGCAGTCCTATACACATAAGGTTAAAACACTACTTTTATCAACGTCATTAATATTCTGTCACACCTCTAGGGTTGTGTAGGTCAAAACATAAACACAACAAAACATAACACCAAGCTAGTTACATTACCCTAGCAGAAAGGGAATTTCACTAGTGTCAGTGACACAGTCACAACAAACCTTACAACAGCCAATTCTATCAGGAGAGAAGCTGCCATACGATGCCTCACTACGCCAACGAAAACACTAAATCACCACAATCATTAACACACGTTACACTACCACCATTATCATCACACACTACTAAACAACAACAACGCGTAGCTAGCTTCAAACTGTTAGCTTTGCTAGCCCGCTAAGCTAATCAGCTGACTAACGGTAGCAACTTGGCCAGAGTTTACGTAGAGTTTCTCAATGTAGTTTCGGAGCTTTCCGAGCGTTGTTTTACAACCGCAAGCAAAACGTTACCTTCTAGCGTGAGAGTGTCAAGCTCCTTGGGCGGCTTCACCGCGTTGGCCGCGTCTTCCTCCGGCATGTCGACGTCCTGCGGCCCCGGGCCCGCATCCTTCTGCTTCTCCGCTTTGGACTCCTTGCCTTTCTCACGTCGCTTGGCCGTTGTCTCCTTCATGATGTCTGAAAGAGGGGAATATTCAATGTTTTATACAAGCTAGGCGGGTCGTACTTGTACGTGCAACCGAATTGACGTGTTGTTGTTCAGTTGGTTTATTTGATATTTTCTGCTCGTCGTGACTCACGTTCGTTTCTTTCGGCAGAATGACTGGCAACTATTGTGGCGCGCACAGGATTGTGGGATGTAGAGCGCTCTGACTGATGACAGTCACAACTAATGGATAACAGATAGATCGACGATTCTTTCTCCTCTCACCGTGAGCTTCATCGTTTTACCGGAAAAAAATAACAAGAAAACAAACAAACAAAAAGTGTAATACGTCTTTTCAAATCGATAGAATGTACATTTAACTTAATCAGGCAGGGTGCTACCAGCTACCAATCAACCTAACATCAATACATTTACATTTGTTTACAATGCAATGCAAATAACAGGGTGCGAACAAGGTTATCATATGACTGAAATTCAGAGGAGTAATTTTTAGCATGTTTGGGAAATTTCAACAATTTAAAGACACCAATTGTTCAACTTGTTCACTCACTATTAGAAAATATTACATGTTCAATGGATAGGGTCGTGTATTAGTGACTAGGTACTGGAAATGCTGAGCGCTCCCTGTATTCACTGTAGATATTTGCACTTGGGCTGTGATCATGGTACCGAAGTTGCAGAGTTATGTGGAGGGGGACATAACTTCTGCAATGGGCAGCAATTATGCTAATTGTCTCCAATTAAGATTTGTCACTAATTAGATAGTATACAGTCAATACACACATAATCCAGATTCAGATATTAACAGTTCTGTTAATATGATTGTCTGTGTGAGACTGCAACCTTCTTTCACAATCAGCAATCAGCAGCTGGGTGAAATGGCAGTGTTCTAAATGTAAAACACTATTACTGCGTACCATCTATCTTTCACAAGGGAAAATGTATTCACCCCTGGAGAGTTAATATTATAGCGGAAAGAAGAAAGCAGTTATGTAACCGCGATCTCTCCGTAAGTCTTTGCCAGTGACAGGAGAGGCAGCTCGATTGATCATGGGTTCTTTAACGACACACCGGGTTCGTGTGTGGAGCACCTGTTACTATAGTAACGGCAGAGGAGCTGGCATACCTCCTGCGACGCGACACACAGACATCAGAGGAGAGTGAAGCGAGAGGGAGAACCACACCCCCCGCCGAGTCACAGCGGGGCTTCTTCTTCTACTACATTACTTCTTCTTCTTCTTCTATTATATTACTTCTTCTTCTTCTACTACTACATTACTTCTTCTTCTTCGTGTGAGTCTTTTTCTCGCGGGCCTGCGTAATGGGCTACTTGCACAAGCTCCACTACTTCCTGACAGGAAAACTGCATTTTTATTTCCTGTCCCATACTATTGGATCAACTGATTAATCAGG
>OMKK01010889.1:1864-16864 GCA_900302305.1 Polymixia japonica | reverse complement strand
AAATTGAGGCAAATTTAAGCTTGGAGTTAATGAACTATAGCGTACTCATTTACCCTTTTTGCCCACCATCTGAGCAGGGATGGTCAAAGTGGGTAACGGAGGTGCTTGATGGATGGGAAGGAGTCCCTAACACAATCTGTTATGCGCATACCACTGCTGGAGGATTATTTGTAGGGGCAGTTGAGAGCACTAGTGTTAGATCCACAATATACTAAATTATATATGCTCTGCTGGGAGCCACTTTTATTCACCACAGAACAGTGCTCATTCACAGAGGCTAAAACCAACTGACAATTAAACCAACTAAAACCAACTCTCGTCTAGAACAGCCCATGTGAGAACTGGACGACAGCGTGAGTCAATCGGCTTTCGCACGCATCCCGAATCCGAACCAAATGAGGCATGTTTAGAATCCTAACAGCGTAATAGGACAGGTCCTCCGTACGATAGCGCAGACGACCCTGAAAAAAGGTCTCTTCCCTGGGCATCCTTTGTACCTGGTGCCATCTGGAGCGGACATGTGAGAGCGGGGGCACGTCTGCACAGGTCAGGCCTGCCCTTAATTAGTATTTCATCATAATTACACACAGACTGCAGACTGACAGCTCTATTTGAATGCGGTGCAGAAGAAGTTAAGGACATGCCAACAAAAACCAACAAAACAATCTTAATTATGCCGTCGTTTATTGCACTCACTATTGTAGCAAATTGTTAACTTAAGAATCATTACTCACTTTTCAATGTGTTTCAAAACAATGATGGTGATGTCTGAATTAGTCTGTAGTTATTGCCTTGTCTGTATAATAATTAAAATCTCTTAATTCAATATTCTTGTTTTATTCAACGCAGACAGTGAATTTCCCTCTAAGTCTTCCCATTATAATTAGATTCATTTTTACAAACAGATATCATCAAATAATTATATTGGTAATATAATTTGATCAAATAAGGGCTTCTATTATTATAAAATAATAAAATACAACTAGCCAAACAAGCCAATACATGAGTCTACATTATTTATCAAAAGCTCCTATGGCCTAAATCATGATGTCGCATTTGTAGAAAACACATCTTACCCGGTCTAGGTAAGGATTAATTTATGACTGCAGGCATAAATTAAAATATTACATGCTCTCACATTTTTCATACTTAAATAGTAATCCAGCCACCATGTCCACCATCAAGGTTTTATGAAGCATGCATTCTGTTTAATAATGACATAACAAAATAAACTAATTCCAAGGAGGTGCACAGGATGCATTAAGAAACAACTTTCAGTTACAGTTAACCTGCATTCAGTCGTGATGGATTTCATCAGATTCATTCAATTCAAGGCATGATTCAGGACAATGTATAATATTGTCATGACCGTATACCTGGTTTTCCTACAAGGCCCAAAATAATTATATTGTATACATATATTTGACCTTGCAAAGGTCCAATATTATTAATTATTTCATCATTCCCTCTGACAAAGCAAACTAAGTTAAATCACCAACTTCAGCACCATGAATTAACAGTTTAATGTGTATTATGTCATATTTCCCCTTGCATCCATTCTTGCTTTAATATAGTGCTGCAGAAGTCAATGTTCAGTTAACCAGTTGATAACAACTAATACAAAACTGAGATCTCCATCCAGTGCATGAAAATCACTTCAAACCTCCAAGTATTTTCAACGTCGGTGTTGATACTGTAAATAAATGAGGTTGCAAATATTGCCAATCCGTTACAGATCACAATAAGACCGCCAGCCAACCTGTAAATAAGGTAAGATAATGAAACAGGGCTCAGAAAGCCATTCATTTCTCAGTAGTGGATTCCTAACAGCTTGAAGCATATGGAGGGGAAATCGCAAACCAGTGTTGCTGGCAATTCAGCAGTGATTATTAAGGAACACCTGTTTGGCTTGCTGGCAAGGCGACTTGGGGTCCTGCTGAATAGCAGCAGGCTAATGAAGGTCTTCTCAGCCTAATTGTCCAGGCTATAAATAGTGAGGGATTGAAGCTCTCATCCCTATCGCGCCATACGTACGGTGTACAGCGGCGTCGGGGTGTGTTCGGCGCCCGAGTGGGGGGATGTACAGGCGGGTGGGTAATTTCTGTATTTGCGCACGTTAGCAATCGCACGAGAGTCACTTACAGTAAACTGTAAAAATCAAATTTTTTTTAATGAAAGGACGTAAGCGCACGGGACTCGAAGGGTTGCCTTTTGAATTTAGTTCCAAAAAAAAAAAAAAACAGGAAACAAGGACACTGAGATGGAATCATCAATAAAGCGTCCCGGGGCGTAACGTAAGTGAAAACGCCGTTCTGACACATAACGACCGCGACAGATTAGAGGTTGTGAGCGGCTTCTTTCAGGATTGCAGCCAGAGCCTCGTCAAGGTCTTTTCATTACCAATTCAAATCACGGACAAAGTGAATCCTTTTTTTTTTTTTTTTACGTCGCCTACACATTCCCCAACTCTCAAATTGCCTTTTCTCAGACAGAACCTCATTTGAGTGGAAATTAAATGCAGAGCACATTACTAATTGCGGCATTACCCACAACTATATCTCCAAATGACTTTTTTTGAGGGAAGGACTCAATGAGAACAAAGCTGTTTCATCCTTTTTTTCCATTTTTTTTTTCTTTTCAGTTAAATAGCATTTGAAGCAGTGCCACTGCAGTCAGCCCTGCTGTTCGGGGGTCACCTTCATTGATGTTGTTCAAATGAGTTTAGCTGGCAGCGCTTTCCAGGTCAACCGTTTTTTTGAGAGAGGAGGTGGTATCGTCAACTTTTCAAAGTTGATGCTCGCGTCAAAGGAATTACCTCGTTCAGACTTGTCTCTAGGAGACGAGGCTCGGAAGGTGCTGAGTTAGTCTCGCTGCGGCGCTGTCCGTGGTGCTGAATCCTATCTGTTTCCTCTATCTAAGACCGTTGGTTTTTGTTCAAGAAACGTTTCTCACAGACACAGTTTTTTTACCAAAATATTTGGTTTGTTTTTCTTACTGAAACCCTGTATTGGAAGGTAGAGCACACGGTGTAATCGGTGATCTTAGCTTCTCCGGGGATGCTAGAGGGGAAATATATGGAGATAGCGGGAGGGGTAGTTGACTCAGGGCCTTGGTTGTATAAGTGTGATAAACCTCAGATTGTACAGGAAGGGGAAAAAAAACAATATGATTCATGGCAATTTCACATAATATTCTGTGACCTGAACAGACTGCAGCTCAACCTGAAAACACAAAAACAATGTGAAATGATTGCTCTGGAAGACTCCAGCAGAGCCCAGACAGCTAGCTAATGTCACCTTGCCTCTACCTGAACTCAAAATAAAGTCAACCAGCATGGCCTCCTGTATAAGTAGCAAATACAATTAGTATAACATAGGGTATGCACATGCATTGGGGCCCCGGGGGCCAGGAGGGCCTGGCAGGCCTGTTTACAACACAACAGTGTATAGAACAACTTTACCGTTAGACCAACATGTTTCGGCTTGTGGCCTTGATCAGGGCCTTCCTGCTTATAACACAAGGATCTCCGTTGATGTCAAGATTTACTTCACTGTAGAATAATACCCAGCCTCTATTGTAACTGTTTAAAGACACTGCTTGGTATACTGCATTTATAGATGTATAATAATAAACTTTATTTGTATAGCACCTTTCATACAAGGATTGTAGCTCAAAGTGCTTCACAACAATAAAAGTTATATTTGATATTGATAGTTGATATTGATATTGTTGTTTTCTGGCCAGAAGATAAACAACGGCATATTTCAGTGATCACTGTGCTTTCTGATAGTATGGTTCCCTTTCATCAGTTGAATACATTATTTGGTAGTTGAAAGTGAAATATTAATATTGGATTATGGGATAAGTGAACCAACATTGTTTGTGATTTGTGCCCAATGCAAAACAGGTGTAGAGCAGTCCATGACCGTAGCCTTTCAAACACACAGGAAGGTAAAATCCCAATGTGAACACCAAAGTGACCCGAAAAGGAATGACAAAGCCAAACAAATCGACCAACTACCAAAACGTGCCACTTCCAAGAGTAGAATTCAGTGAGCAACAGATAGATAGGGAGACTACTCTCCTGGGACTGGAACTGCCCATTTTTGCACGTTATTTAGTATTTATTTATTTATTTTTGCAGTGACTTACCATGTCTTACATTTACATCTACGATATAAGTGTCTGTCCATTGCATAATAGTAGCAGTTCAGTGCGTCTTTCTAGTTAATGACCAGCACTTGTTGAATCATAACATTGTCCAGATGGTGCTTGGCTATATGCATTGTATCACTTATACTGTTTTGGTAATACAATAATCTACCACTGTAAAATCAATACACAGCTGCTGCTAATTCTAAAACCACAACAACTGCTAGTAGCTTACTGGTTTTGGCTCTCGTTCATAGGCCTGACTACATGCTGAGGAGAACGCAATGTAAACTGAGGCTGGAGCAGTTGTGGCAGAAATGGTTTGTCTGCATTAGAAACCTACAATAGGAGGTTTGAAGGACAGTAGTTGGAGTGTTCCAGCTATCAGCTGATATAGCGCTACACACGACTTAGTGTCTCTGCCCATTAAGAAACAGGATGAGCATTAACGATCGACTGTATACTTGGCGCTATTATGCCCGCATCTAAAAGCAGAAACAAACATCACTTCAGTTCGCTACGTCGTGTAATTCTGTTTTGCGCAGGATCTGACCCCGATCATTCTACACAATCATTTGCACAGTCTTCTGAAATCATTGTATTATGCATGCTTTTTAAACATGCAGGTCTGCGTAAAGTGATCTGTATTCCCTTTGATATTTCTCTTTATTTTTCTGTCTCTGTTCAAGGGTTTATCATCCTGTGGGTGTAGATACAAGACGTGCACAATGTGCACGGCCCAATGTGTTAACAGACAATACCGCATTCTTACTACTGTTTTTAGGTTAATTGAACACTCGTTGCGAAGAACAACCATGAAGCATTAGGAAAGCCAGATGTGAATGATGAGATGAGACTGAAACAGCCAACCCGCATTCATTAAGAAATACAAAGACAAACAGCTTTGTAGGTATTGACTAGCTGAACGAGAGCACACGGAAAGTACAAATTATGTGTTTAAACACAATGTCATTCCACTGTATTATTAAAAGAGGTTTTTTGTTTTCATACTATTGAGAAAAAAATACATGTCCTTTAGAAAAAACAAACAAACAATGATTCACAACAGACAAGCAGCCCTGGCTGTTGTTTCCACAAGACCTGCAACATTGACGGGGACGTCGTTTTCTGTGCGTGTCACAAGAATTTGACCGTTAGCATGCTGCTGGTTTCACAATGGTGTCCACAATAGAGCAGGAACAATCAGAACTTTGTAACAAATTTCTATATGTAATGAATTTAAACATTTATTTGTGATTTACGGGTTTGAAGCTGATGTTTCATGCAGAAATAAAACGCCGTTTTTGTCATTATTATTAAATGGTGACAGGTCATTGAGCTAGCTTGCGTTTACCACTTGTAATAAGGACTTGGACAATATCCCTTGTAGTGGACTGAGTTGTTCGCCAATTTTAGTAAAGTAAAAGAAGTATAGTAATACCAAGGTATTCACTCTGAAGAATGTGTCCCTTTGTTCACAAATTGATCAGTGTGAGAACATCAGCATCCGTTGCATCCGTCGACAGTTTATTCATTTGGAGCAAAATATATTCATCAATGAAAAATACTAGTGTTTGAATATTTCATATTAGCTGTCAAAACATCTTCTACAACAGTAAATGACCCAAACCATTTTAACAACATTCCACCCTGCCTTTGCTGAAAGATTGCATGGATCATCCATTTCGCACTTCAGAGAGATTACAACCACAGGCAAAAGGTTTGTTTACGAAAACTTTAGAGTTTGAAAGATTTCATTCAGAGGCCTTTCAATATTTGTGATGGGAGATTATTCACAAAACAATAATATATACAATATAACAATATATTTTTAGTCAATTACTTACTAAAACATAATAATATAATATAATTACATGTATATACTGTATACACACATATATACTTTTAGTCAAATGAGTTTCTGGCCTAAAAGCCTTAAAGTATTTTGTGTGGACCAAGTCAAACCAGAATGAAGGGTTTGAGTCTGGCCAATCCTTTTGACTCGCTAAGAAAATAACTTATATATTACAAGGGATGTTTGGTTTAAACGAAGACTGATGATGCTTCAGTAATTTAAGACTGATGTTCACTGTTGCTTGTGGAATTGGTGGAAAGTGTCTGGTTTGAAACTGGTTCGACGGCCTCCGTAAAGCCTTTTCCCTAAAGCCGATTCCTAAGACAGTTCTTAACAATCGAGGTAAAGCGAGGAAGATCTGGGGCTGGCGGGGGAACGGAGTCTGGTAAAACAGTCGGGACAGGTGGCGCAGCTGCTCGCCTATGACCGTTGCCGACGGTGAAGGAAAGTGTGTTGTAAAGAGCTCCACTTTCTTGCACCAGCCATTCAAGGTAAGAATTAAGCGGATCATCGTTAAGCGGAACGATCACTATTGTTTTCTAAACTCATTGCAGACTCCAAATGCATCAGGACTAAAAAAGATGCACACATGCCTGGGGCCTTTTGGTAGTACGCTTGGTCCGCTGGTGTCTTCCCACTGTTTTCTCCTCTTCTTATTGCTGGGAAAGCTGGGAATTCTTCACAATGGGCCTTTGTGTGCAAAGTAAAAACATTTCTACGCACATATTAGTGAATGAGGCCGAATATGTGCAGAGCAAAACACAAACACAAGCGTACTGAACCATGTAATAACCAAGTAATTGTTGTTAAACCATGCTATGTCACCGACCCAGAATGCATTGCGTGGCTAATCTCTATGGCGACCTAGCAGGTAAAAATATTTCTCATACATGTGTAATTCCTCTTCCTGCAGGTTACTCTAAGTAGTAGGATAAGAGACAGGCTGGTTTTGATGACAGAAGAGGATATAAAAGAGACGAGGGTTAGAAACAAGGTGCTTACATCCTTTTAGGTGGCTTTAAAATTAACCTCTTTTTGATGTGTGTGTGTGTGTATTAGCGTGTCTGTGAAAACGTCTGCGTGTGTGTTGCTGTTGTTGCACATGTTACTTACCTCCTGTGTGTTTATACGTTCTGTTTATGTTAGTGTTCTGTTTATGTTTGGTGTTCTGTGTATGCGAGGGAGAAAGACAGAGAAAGAGGAAGATCATGTGCATGTATATAGCCAGTAAACCCCTGACTAATTAAGGTATAAGCTGCACACATTTCCACAGTGAATTTACGGCCAGGGAATCCAAGGGGTTTCACCGTTCAGACACAAATGTGCTCCTTGCCTCATCACAGAAATACGTGTGCAAAATTTCCTGTGTTCATTCGGTTAGCCATTTGTTAGGCTTGTGCAAGTACTTTGTTTACGTGTCGTGTGTTTGAGAAGATAAAATAATGGATAAGATGAAAGTGAAAAAAAATCGCAAAAACATAAGGGAACTAGCTAGAACTACATGACATGAGGTTGACATAAAAAAACACTATAGCAGAGCTTCTGATTAATGCCAAGTGCTCATATATGAAAAAGCAGACCTATAAAAAGCCTCTCTATGAATTTGATCGCTGACTGAGCTCTCTACACACAGTCTGTTGGCCATCCCAGCGTGTTCTAATCTGTCAACTACAATACCATGCTTGAGGTGGTGGATATCTGCGGTTCCTCAAGGACTCAATGAGGGAAAATTGTAGATCTCAGCATTACTTAAGTGGATTGCATGTAAATAAATGATAGAACTTCCTGTCTAGATTAAAGTCATACATGATACAAAATTCTAACTGCAGTTGCACCCTTCATTCACCATCATTTTGTTTCATAGTGCTGTCAATAATAAGAAACCACTGTGAGTACTGTCAGTGTCCATATGATTATGTCCTGGTCTTTGTTTATGAAGCAGCTCTGAGTATGCAATGACATCAAACTTCAGATTTTCAAATCTCTTGTTTTTAGCTTCAGCGGAGATTTAACGTGAACTGAAATTGAAATAACATAGAAAATTGGTTTTAGGCTACATTTACGTTTTAGGTATTTAGCTGAAACTCAACATACATTTAGCTGAAATGTAACTTACATTACATAATTCATTATGACATTGTAGCTATTAAATGTGTGGAACTTTTAACACTGTCTTCATTTGTATATATTTAAACTTTCAATATTTGAAACGGGAGACCATCACACACTATAGACTCACTCAGCTACAGTTCTAGGCTACTTGCCAAGTTCTAGGCTGTTTGAGAGAAAACAGCACTTTAGGGGGAATAGAACTAATTTAACTCACTCTTCACCTAAATTTCATCATTAATTTTGATATTTCTGGATACATAATAGTTTATTGTTTCATCTGGTGCACCTAGGTTAATGTATTTTGGTAAAAATGTACTTAATTGAGCTATTGATGTTTTAGGACACCGCAAATTGAACTGAGGATTTTTTAAATATATATTTTTTGGAATCAACAAGCGCTTCCGCTTTCTGGCAACTTCCATCATGTCAGTCAACCTGGTGGTGCAGTATGACTAAAACATAGAGCTGAGCTCAGAGCTGTTGTATAAGAAACAGACGTGATGTATAGTCTTGACATTGAAAATACAATGAGACCAGTGTTGAGCTTCCCTACTAAAAATACAGGTTTGACAGGATGTCTTTCCCCTCTCGCCTAACAAGGCCCCGGCAAATATTCCCAGCAGGATGAGATCACATAAAGAGAGAGATCAATAGTGCTTAGTGTTTAATATTCTCCCCATAAATTGTCGGAGTGTCATGGGACCTGGCAGTTGTCCTTGTCTGAGATGTGCGAGGCAACGAGGTAAAATTACAATAAGCTTTCTTATTTCGCACGTTGTTTTTTCAGTAAAGTTGTCAGAACTGTAATGACACTGATTTATTCCAAGATATGTCCAAGACATGTACTGTGAAATGTAATGTAAGTCATTATTGATGAAACTGCGAATGTTTTGAATTGCGTAACATCAAAGTTTAACACCCCTTGTGGCAGCGCTGTTTTTGGCAATGTGATGTCCTGCTGTCATGTTTTTTATGTGTAGAAGTTTGGACTGAAGCCTATTTCCTTCACTCTGAAATACAGTAAACTGACAAAGCTCTTGAAGCGAGGTTTGATTATATGTAACAACCGAATATGTGTTTTAAGCCCAGATTCATAATTACAGTATGTGTCCCTTTTTGTAATGTTTATGTTTGTATTCTTATTAAACATTGAAGGAAGAATTACCTGTATTTTGACTTATGGGAGGTTATTACATTTGAAAAAGCTTATTCTCCATGAAGTCAAACTCTGAATATACATGAAAATTGACTAAAAACAATGTTGGATTGAGTCTTAGATTATGATAATAGATTTTGAGACTGTTAGCTTAATGGTTCAAGTTTGTGTTGCTCGGCAACAATAACATGACAACTGAAAGTAACAATGTATTTTGTCAAAAAAAAAATGTTTTAAACCTTTTTTATACATATTTCAGTGTGTCCAGATTTATAGCACATGAACGTGTTAATTGACACTGTAATTTGTAACGCTTTGAAATAAACAATTATACTCAGAAATTCATACAAACATGTGAGCTGTATTGTCTAGGAGCCATACATATAATAACCAATTAATTGAAGCAGACTTCCTGTTTATTCTTTTGTGCATGACTTATTTAGTAAGAAATTCACCATTAAATGATGCTCTGCTTACATAAAGAGACCATAGCCTAGAGCCTTCTGAATTTAGAATGAAAACAAAATAGGAATCATGTTGGCAAAATAACATTTTGTAAATAAATTCAACTTGGCAAACCGAATGCATGGACTCTTTAGACCTGTCACTTTTCCAACAAACTCATATAAAACAAAACCATTAGGCTCATAAAATGCCACAGACTTAAATGCAGTCGGTGTCATGGCTGTGGCTTCCAGATGATTTAATTCTGCATGCAATTTTTCCAGTTTATCATAATTAAAAACAAGCTCTGCCAGACCATCTTGTATCTTGATCCACACAAAACTTAAAATTTAAATAACACCTTTCCCTATGCAGTCATCTCTTCACCACCAGTGGAAGAATGATGTGGAATATTTATATAATCTCTCTTTGAAAGTGAAAAAAAGCCTATTATTTTTATACTGAGTCAGGGATTGGTGGGTCTGGTGGTCTGTCTGTGTATGTAGGCTGCTGTCAAGATTGGTATCAAATATGAAATTACGGGCCCATCCAGTTATGCTGGTGTTGTACTGGGAGGGTTATTAAAAATAAATAGTACTTTATGAAGTAGTGATGGGATAGTAACATGCTATCATTTTATTGGATATAATTGTATAAAATAGCATCAGCCAGATGTTTGAGGTGTTGCGTGTAAAACTGAATAGACATTTTGGAAAAAGCAACCCTTGTATTTCAAATAATGATGTTGTCACATCATTCTTTGGGATTTCTGAATATTAAATTAAAGGTGCTATTTGTAATATGTTCCAATCAAATAAAAAGTTTAATTACCAGATTGTATGGTAAGATATAGTATAACGGTGATGGTCTGAAAGCTTCCCCCCTCTCTCTCTGTTTTGATTGTGCCTCAGAGGCGGCGTTTCCCTCTACTTCCTGGTCCTTTGTTTTGCTTTGACGGCCCGTCAAACAGCTCCTCCCCTCAGCCTGTCCATCAGCACGTAGCTCCTCCCCTCAGCCTGCACAAGCTAGTGTAGTTCACCTCACCAATGCTAGAGTGCCGATATTACTGATAGCATCTTTAAATTAAAAAAACATTCTCAAGCACAATTGAAGCAACACTGCAGCAGCAGTAGCACCTGAGATACTTCTACAACGTCTACAGCTTTAAAGCTGCTATTTTGCCTCTACCGATAGCAGAGGGTAATAACAAGCTGCTACAGTTCAAAACAAGCTGCAGAATCTCTCCATCACTCCTCTCCCCTGTCCATCAAAAACCTCACACACTGCAAGTGAACAGATTCCTGGGGGGAGATTAGAAACAGTTTAGATAAGAGGGAATATCAACACGCTGGCTGACCTGAAGTGGCAGACACTTGTTGCGGAGACCATATTAAACCGAACCTTCACATAGCACACAATCTTTTTTATGTTATACATGAACATAAAATAACAAAAAAGAATTGCACATAGCAGCTTTAAATATAGATTCCTTATTCTGGTTCTCAAAGTTCTGTAAAAACAGCCTGTGAGCTCACAGAAGCATCAACAGAATTTGTAATAGATAGTTTTGATTCTGAATTCTTTAACATTGATAAAGGGTTTATTTTTAAGGCTATTTCTCATTCTCTTTTTGATAAAGTTTTGTTTTAAAAGTACAGACCACTACAAAGTGCGTCATTTTAAGTCCCGAGGGGGCCCAGGTCAACCCTTAATTTTTACCCGGCTTTTCAACTCGGCCAACTGTCGGGAGCTGATCCGCTGGGACTCATCTCCGCTGCTGTTCATGCTAACAGTTGTGATTCTCTGAAGACGGTATGATGTCACGACGTTCATGGTTCGCTGATGTGGTATAAACCAGCAGACAAATGGTCTGTCATTGTACATGCTATGTTAAATATGATGTAAACCTTAATTTAAATTGTGTGTGTGTGCGTGTGTGTGTGTGCCCATAAGTCTGTTCTTCTATGTCTATGTTTGCAAGTATGGGTTTGGACATAAAATCAAGCAAAAATCTGTAGAACCGTTTAAGGACCAGATATATTCTCATATCCTCTCCCCATATCTGACACACATTACTTTTCAAATTGAGTTTGGAAACCATCTACGCATTATAAGCATTCACACAATATCCTCTTCAAACATTCACACGGAATCTATCAAGAGTGCTTTGCTTTTTTCCCCCAATTTAATTCAAGAATTGAAGTCTTTATGGACAATTTAACTTGCTTCCCTGCTATTTGCAGTCCTTCCCAGCCTGTCCTCCGGTCCTCTGTGAGGAGCATTTTCACGCCTGAGACGGACTGACATGAGCAGTGGACCGGTGTGTAATGTTTGGGGAATACAGCAGCAATATCCAGCCGGTCGAAATGTCAGCAACAGGCAACAACACAATACTCCCACATATCAGCGCCGGTCCCAGCAGGCGATGTAATAGGACTGCGACATTTAAAAAACAATGGCAGCAAATATTGAGCAACAAAGATGTACTGGTTAGAGATGACTTGTAGCCTTGGTCGCCCTTGTTCATTTTCTATTGATAACGCTTTGATGCGATGGCATTTTAATATTGTTAGCGTCGCGCGCGAGAGTTCTCAATTCGAGGAAGACGCGTTCCTGCCCGTTTTGCGTGTTTTCCGCGGGGACTCTGTGTTTTTTGTTCTCCCGTCTTCAGGAGACAGTGATGAATGGCTTGTTTAAAAGCATGAATAGCTCTCAACTCCGCAGAATAATAGCGTGCCCATATGAGGGCCATGATCATGTGGCATATAATTACTTTGCTGAGAGACAGACGTAATTGCAGCTAATTATTTTCTGAATTTCGGGAGAAAACAAGTGTTTCCGACACAGAGGTTAAGTGTCACAAACCGCCGCAGAGATGCGCTCGCCTCTTTGATTTTCTTAGGCGAAAGCCTGCGAATTGATTCACTCGATAACATGAAATATACATTAACCCGCCGCGAAAAAACTCAAGACAGATGTAGCGCGGTTTCAGTGACAACGTGCATACGTGCGTGCGCATAAGTCCGCGTGCCGGCGACCGGAGTCTCTGCGCGCTGTACGTTGAGGATGTCTCCGCGTGCATCGTTTCGTCTGTCTTTGTACACTTGCGGAATATTAATAAAGGCTGGCGAGAGAGAGAGAGAGAGGCCGTGCATGAGCAGAACCTGGAGTCAGCATTAGCGGCTGTGCAGTCTCTGTCAAGGTTATTGATGGCAGACAGAATGTCTCTGAGGCTCCCGTGCTTTCGTGTGTGACAGAGCGAGAGACGGCGTGTTGTCTGTGAGAAAATATCTGTGTTCATCAGTCAGCACGGCTACCGGCTAATAAAAAGGCGTTCTCGCGCATACTCCACAGGTAAAGACACAAAAATGGGAATGTCTGCAGTGCCTCCTTTTCCCCCCGATCGCCTACCCCGCACTGTCCCCCCCCCGTTGTCGCTTTGACAGAGGTGCTTGACAGATAGCTCAAAAAAAGATGCACAATCATTGCATGGTAGGGACTGGGATGGAGTGCACCCATTATTCTAAAGCAAAGCTGTCTGGTGGGGCCAGGCCTGCGCGCCACATGGCGCCGTGATAGATGGGGACCATTAATCAAGACAGGACTGGGGCCTGAGATTGATGTGCGAAAATTCAAATCCTCAAGCAGCATTTGGAAGATTAAAGCTGTATGGGGAAGGTTAAGATCCTGCCATTTTTATGTGGAGAAAATAGGTGTGGCGGCGGAGCCTCTCCCCAGAGGTGAGCCAGGATAGGCGACGGGAATGTTCTGTAGTTGCGAGTGTCCTTTTCCCATATGGGCTCCTTCATGTCTCCCTATTGAATGAGATGTCCTATATTTGTCATTGTCCCAGTGTCTGTTGCAGTGGATTTGTTTATTTCAGGAACAAAAATTCCAAAATGTAATCTTGCAGCGGAATTGCTGTGAGGGAATACCTGAAGTAGTCCTATTTGGGTGAATACAATAACAGGAATAATAGTCAGAATTATTATCTTATTAATAATAACAATACAGTGTAAATTAGGGAAGGTTCATTCATTTTTAAATGAATTGTCCATTTAATTATTGTTTTATTTGTGTGTTTAAGTGAAGGGTCAACTTTATCCCACCTGACAACAGCTGTTTTGAATACTTGATTCTGATTAGTAATGCTCAAACTTGAGCCAAGAAAGGATAACCACCTTTTTAAATTAATATGCTATCAATCAATATTATCACCATTGATCTCCACATCGCCTTTGTCATTACCAGTGTTGCATAAATTCCCTTCCAATTTCCCTCCCAGTTTAAATATATACCATGGGTAATGTTTACACTCTCTAGAATATTGTTTAGCGGTTATGTTGCTCAGCTTGGGTCAGCTGTATTTGTATCTTTTGACAGTGAGCCTTGTAAGCAATAACAACTTTATTAACTTTAGTGCTAGAATTAACAGCTGCTTATGCAAGCGGGTCATTGACCAAGTTGCACCAGCTGTAGCAGAAGCACCAATCATAAACAATTATGTCATTGTTATTGGTGACATTGTTGGTGCTAAATCTGCCGTTTCTCGATGAAAAAACAAAACAAATGTATTGAGTTGGTTTGTATTGTGTTTGAGGAGACTCCGAACTCTTATCAGCTTGTTTGTAGGTTGTGAGTAAATGTATCTTGCATGGTAATATAGCCGAGGACCAACATTTTAGACAGGGTTTCACAGACGTTTATACATATTTCACACACTTCCACTCACACATTTCAACATAAAAACAGGATATACAGTACAAAATATACTGAATGTATGCAATGCAATATATTTACTGGATGTTTATGCGCACCTTAAAATAATACAAAATAAAAAAGGTTAAATCCCTTAAATATGCTTTGAACAGATTAAGCCTAATAACGCAGCAGGGTAGATTGAACCATATATCAGCATGTTGCAGAACTGGCTACAAAGGTTTCTATGCCTTTCTTCAGGCAGACTGACTCATGGTGCTGAAAAATACCTAGAGCGTTTTACATTACTGCAAATGTAGTATGCCAGAATTGTTTTATGTGATTTTAGTGTGCTTCTCTATTTTTAATCCTACGTTATATAAGAGGATGAGGTGTTGCTGTAGGAGTGAGTCTTCATCATCCAGTGCCATGAGCCTGTTTATTGGAATCCATCACAGGAATTAACAGGCCCACCCCAGTCATTATTTCTGTCTGTTTTTAAAAAAAATTTAAATACTCACAGAATGGAAACGAACAGTGGTAACGTGGGTCATCAGAACCAAGCAACCTCCCCCCCCCCCCC
>OMKK01010881.1:2822-13844 GCA_900302305.1 Polymixia japonica | reverse complement strand
CCTAGTATGATTAAATTTACATACAAGTGTGTACATACAGGGCCTTACATACTAACTTTAGTGTAAATTCCCTAATGAAGATTAAAGACACGGTGATAGTTTCAACAACGATATTCTTAGCACTTAAGACAATCCGAGTCGGTCAGTGGGATCAAAAAACTCTCGCTGCCGTCCAATTATGCTTTTATTTTTCCACATTATTCCATATTTACACAAAAAGGGCCCAGTTAATTATTTGACCAGAGGGGTGAAGAAAACATTCCAGATCGTGGCGGTGGGGTAAAATGTTTGAGCGAGTGTTAATCACTACCATATGACCACCCATGTGTTAAAGGTAAAGCGCTCAAGCATGTCTGCGATTCAACACCACTAAAGGACTGCCTCCTCTCCTCTCCCTGTAGATCTGAAGGAGCTGGAAGACAGGAGGAATGCTAGAGGCTGAAGCGGCAAGTATTTTGATTATTGATGACAATATGTAAGCTAGCAAGTTAGGATTCCAAAATAGACCCGCTCATGTGGTCTGCATGTGTTCGAAAGTCTATCTATCCGATTCTAAAGAGTTCAGCGTGTTAATTTCTAACATGGGTATAACGGTTGAAATGTGGAAGTTGCAATTCTAACATTGCTAATACAGCACTGCTAAGCACAGTAATACTTGAACACCACAGCGAACCGTTAACACCCAACTCAAACTTAACTCTTTACCTTGCTGGTTGCCGTAGCGCTGGATCCTAGGACAACGGGCACATTGGTCACCTGCACCGACAGGTAGCGGTTATCAATGAGAGGCCATGCCCCTTCTACCTTGCAGGTCTGAAACTCGTCCCGGAAAGTCCGCAAGTGGGGATCTCCGAATAATCCACAGTGGGCGTATTTCTTTTGCTGGGCAGCTGGGCCCGCCACCAGGACCCGACTCTCGTAGTCACATAGCTCAGACACAGCTGGCCGGGACGTACTGGGGGCCTTGGCAGAGGAGGTGGGCCCGTCACTGGAGCAGTTGTGCTGGGAGAAGAGCTCCTTAATGCGGAAAACGGCGGAGTGGTACACTAGGTCACCCCTACAACTACGTGCTGTGCGTCGGGTACACAGAGCGTAGGCCCGCAGAGCAATACAGTAGTCCACGTCTGGAGGCACCTCCTCCTGCAAACCACTAGAGGGCGAGGTAGAAGCCACGTACTCCGCATTGCAGCGCTGGATTCGACACTGCTGGCAGTGAGCTATAAAGCAAAAAGAAAAGGAAAAAAAACAAAAGAGAAGGAAGATCATTAAAACAGTGAAGATCGATATTAAGAGGTAGTTTTGAAATAATGAGTCTTCAGTGCTTGTTGCATCAGTAACCACACTTTTTGTCAAGATGGCAGCAGCCACGGTTAACGCCACACACCTTTTAAGTTTGACACTCCACTTGTTGTTTAAGAATATGGATGCAAAGCCCCAGTACAGTAATGAAGCAGAAGTCAAACCAATAGTACTATCAGGTTTACTTGAATCAGGAGGAGACAATCAAATCTACATATCCAAGCCCACGCAGCCGTGATCCCATACTCTGCTTCATAGTTAAAGACAGTCAAAACTTATTTCCCCCAACTAAGCCCTCACAGAAACACGCAGCCTTGCTGCAGGCAGAAACCGACCTGTGTAGTTTGCTTAAGGGTGTTGAATGTGGTTTGGCTGTTGCTGAGGCAGTAGAAGTCCATTAAGCTACACTGCATGGCATGGCTCTGTATATGGGGCAGCTAGCTTCAGCCCAATGAGGAATATCACAAAGAGCCATGCTTGTTCAGCGACTTAAGGTCCAAACAGCTGCCTCGGAGGTGGGTTGGAAATGGGGGTAGGGGGACTATAACATCAATTCTGTAATTCTGGCTGTATTATGACTCGGAGGTGAGACATTTATTACCTAGGAAAATGTTGTTTTAACTTGTGATGCCTCAATATATAGAAAGGTGAGATAATAGCTATTGCTGTATGTTGATTCCATTAGCTATTTCCAACAGAAAACAGCTCATGGTAAACTCAGACGGCATCCAGATAGTTCACTTCTGACTGTGACTGATTCAGTTAAAGAGACTGCTTTTATTAATACTCCAGTGAGTCTACCAGTCTATCGAATCGGCCAGGTCTCTCTAAATAGTCTGGACAATGGCAGCAAGATAAGCATGGAGATACAAATCTTACTGCATGTGAATTTGTCACACCATTTGATCCCCTCCACCGTTGCTCTTAAAAATCCACACTAAACATACTCTTTTTATCTCCTTTGCTCCAGTTCCCTGCATGTCACAACTCTACCCACTTGTAGCGCATGTGTTGTTCAAAAAATGTACCCAAGACGTTATGTGATGTAGTATAGAAAAAAAATAGAAAAATATCGTCTTGTATCAAATATCGCCATTGGCTCCAACCATATAGCGATATCCCTTTTCAGCTACGTCGCCCAGCCCTACCCCCTCACATGCGCCAATGTTGTGGATGCATTGTGGGTATATGTATAATGCATTTTTAAGACCCTGCACTACAACATTAGCCCTGATAAAACTGAGATGAGTGTGAGAGGTCAAGTAATACCCCTTTCGCACACAAACCCCGGATTTTACATGGGATATTGGACACGGGCTCGACCCGCATCGGACCCTTTAAACCGCGCTATGGTCATGGGTGAACCCCGGTTCGTCACCCTTCACACCAGACCCGTGTCCAAAGGTTTACTTCCATATATGTCACTACTGAACAGAGTTGTCCCCACATCGAGTAACCCGCGTTCCCCCTTTCATACCGAAGCCAAGCCATGTCCAACCCGCGTATAACTCAGGTCGCGGACCTGGGTCGAATAACCCGCGTTGACCCATTCACACCAACGGCAGACATGGGTTTTACCCGGGTCGATGTGTCTGTGTGAACGGGGTATTAGAGGCATCCTACACCCCTCTGAATTCCACCAGGCCTCCTCCATCTAGTAGTAAGGTCAACAAAGATTTGTTTTGTTTGATTGACACTTTTTGACAATCATTGCCTGGAGTCATCAACACCCATATATCTCTCTAATACCCCTTTCACACACAAACCCTGGGTTTTACATAGGATATTGAACATGGGTTCAACCTGCGTTGGACCCATTCAAACCACACTATGGTCACGTGTAAACTTCACACCAGACCTGAGTCCTAAAGTTTACTTCCATATAAGTCACTGAACATTCAAGAGTCAACATATATAACAGTCTTTTACTGTGCTTGTAATTTGAATTTTTATCTCTTCTTCCCCTCAAATGGATAGAAGCTCTCTCACTTCAGAATCTTGGCAATTGTCCATTGTTTCGACTTGTAAACTCAGCTTGCAGCTGGAAAGAATGGAGGTTTGTTTACCAGGTAGTGTTAGCTCGCCTTTGTATTAGTGCGCCTCCGATCATAACCAATGAGGTTCCTTGATCGTAACCTCTGTTCCTCCTTTTATACCCAAGCTGAGCCCGACCTGCATCAACCCATTCACACCAACAGCAGACACGGGATTTACCCGGGTCGATGCTTCAGTGTGAAAGGGGTATATATGGTCTTGATGTTCTGCCACTTACAGCTACCAATACATGTGAGGACCATGTAGTACATGTGAAAAAAACAAAACAAAAGTGGATGTAAATGCACTAATAGTTTGACAGCCATAAAGTAGATAACTTTTCTACAAATTTGGCAGATGGAGGTCACACTTGATTTAAAACACTAGAATAGTGTTTCAAACTCAGATAAAGGGGACTAGTAAAAGTAGGTAACAGGTTATAAATAGAAATGCAAAATTATGGAAATGTGATTAGTAAGATGTGCTCAGTCCTGTTTGAAACTGCGTGATTTAAATAAATTATAATGTGGTTCATCTACGCAGTTCATTCTAGACTTGTTGGGCTCATCTGAACACACTAGTGGGCACAGCACATAATCATAAGACTACAAGACCTTATCCAACGTTTATGACTATATTTTGTACTTGGCGAAAATAGGTTGCAACGCTCGGTTCCAACACATTGTTACACAGTAACAAAACAACGCTGGTCTAGACTTCAGGTATTGGCAACAAAGTATCAACTCGACAAGCCCAACAGAACACGCTGCTGCACGTAGCTGTGGCTTCGTCTGCTTTGAGAGAAACGAACCAACACGTTCAGAGGCCGAAAAGTCGGACCCCATGCATGGTAGCTAACAAATGAAGCATGAATGAGGGCACAAAACGCCGTCGACAACTTAAATTCGGAGTCTCCATGCATGTAAAAGATCAGGGTAATCATTCCAACCGACAGTCAAATATAAACCGTAACTACTTCACGTTTGTTTGATTTCCGTTTTCGGTGAAAACGCTCAGCTTTAGTTTTCCCCGGATTTACTGTTGGGACGAGAGTTGCTACGAAGCTAAGCTAGCTGGGTGGTTAGCCTCAACTTTAGGCAACTTGCTCAAACTCCAAGCGAAGCTCTGTCTGACGCGTAAACACACGACGACTGTTTTGGGGAATTTCGTGAAAGATTGTTGAGCAATACGAAAAAGAGAGAGAATATTTGTCAAAAAAAAGTGTCTGCAAAATAAATCACAGCGCGTACGAAGCTCGGTGCCGCGATACTTCATAAAAACAAATTTGTTCCCACAATGTATACTTATTCAAAACTGTAATATTTACACAAAAAAAACTCAAAACACGAGAAACTAAGTTTGAGTAAATCGTTAACATAAAGTGTGAACATTTTTTTCACTTGAACAACACACGCCAGCCAAGTTTTCCCATCTCCACCTCCGTTCCGGGGTGCGGGAAAAATGTTTTGCATGCAGACTGGAGCACGGATAAGAGCCAAAGTACAATCATTGCCTTACCTGGTCGAAACAGCAGTGAAAGTAAAACCATCGTCAACGTTATACAGTTCCAAAGCTGCCGCTTAGCCAAGTTTTGAGATCCGCTTCTCCCCATACCAATCCATTCAGTTAGAATGGAGTTCCTCGACTGCTTCTCATCGACGCTGTAGCTGCGGGAAATTAGACAAAAATTCGTATCCCTTCCCAAGCGTTGTCATTCAAAAGGGGCCCTGTCTTCAGGGCGGCTCTACGAGGGAGGGGTCTAAAGTGTAGACGGGGCTCAGGGGTGATTGTTGGCCAATGAAAGACTAATTATTCACTAACCACTTGATATTTACTTGTAGTGGCAATTACCGGGATGGATGAGGCTGATGGAAAGTGCCTCCTACAACAATGTAGGCGGTGCGAAATAATTTGTATGATAAACTAATAACTGAGGGATCATAAGACCTATAGTTATAATAGGTATATAACTAGGCTATCAATTATAATATAGATAAACGTGGCTATGAACTGGTAAGGATATAAATCGTAAGGGAAACAGCTTTACAAAGACCCATTCAGTATATTCAAAAGTGTCAAGTAATCAAACCTTTTGTCATGCAGAACTTAAATAGGCTATTAGGGAATGTAACTAAACTCTTCATGCCAAGCACACTTCTTGCACTACAAAGCATTCAGGGGCAACTGTTTTGTTTGATCCCCCAAGCTGAAACCAAATGGCCTGCTGGAAACAACTGGTGTGTGTGTGTGTGTGTTTGGTGTTAAGCATTGCTATCCTCACCTGTTTTGTCACTTAAGACAATGGTGCTTGAATAATAGAGTTTGACAAAAACAATGTGGTATGAGTGCAATGTTGTGATGTAATAGATCACTGTTTTGTGTTTTACATGTAGAACCATGCTCTAGATGGTATACTACTACTTCTACTACTACTACTACTACTACTACTACTACTACTAGTACAACTAATAGTAATATTAATAGAAATACACACATTTTACTCCTATACCCCTATGTGCTTAGTGTGACCTATATAGCTTATATATATCAACTTATGATCAAAGTCAAAGAAAGGGGAAAGGTAATAGGAATATCAAGTAATTTGATAACTGAACAGGCTATAGGAAAATGGATTCTCTTATGACTGAGGTATATAAGAGAATATTTGGAGTTGACCCATAATAAAGTATACATTGGGCAGTTTCCATATCTGAGGTTAATAAACAGTTACTTAAGTCTTCGTTTCTGATTAACAAGTGGAGTTTTGCCTGCTAACAGTAGATGGATATTGTCAGTTTTTATCACTTTCAAAATAAAAATAAAATTCTCTGAGTGAATTATTTTCTCTCAACAAACCCCTTTGTGCTATTAGTTTTTCCATTACATTTTCAGTTAGCAACTTGTATGTTACTCTTTTTCCTTTTGTGGCCAACTTTCCATCTCTCTCACTCCTTAAACGACACTCTGTCTTTCATTTGCACAGCTGCTGCAAGGCAAGACCATCTGCAAAGCACACAGAATCACTCGCTTTTGGCCTTTGCCTGAGACACATTCTGTGGTTCTTGTGCTATATGATTAAAGAATGTTAACCAACCAACTAATTATTTAATAAAATCCTGGTATGAAGAAAATCAACAGTCATAGTGTGCATACATTCTAGAATTAGATTCAAACTCAGAGCTTTACTTTAGTGCAACTTGAATATTTGGGTTCTGGAGGTACGGATCTCCTACTGCACCTCCCTCCTGACTTTATGAGAAAGAAGTGAACCCAGACAGTTATTGGATCACTGGTTTCTCTATACACATGCTGGCTCCTCTGGCCGCACAATTGTGTGATTCAGGTGGCCTGTCAGTCTTGTGAAAGGTCCTTGCAGGCCCATGTTGATGTGGGGCTGATATATATAGTGGAGGGGGAAACGAAGACAGCTCAACCCAAGTGGAACGTTTGGATTGTTCTGTGCTGCCAGAAGGGCCTCCGTCACACTGGATCCAGTGTGCCAAGTTTATCCCCCCAGAGGGCTCTACCTTACACTGTTTGTTCAGCTAATTTTGGAGGCTTGGTTGGTTGATCTGCTTTATGACTGTGCTTTATGGACACATTTCTAATTCCCCAAGCAGGTTAGCCCTAATATTCCCCCTGACAACTACGACACGGGGCAGTGACGCAGTGTGGACTGTTGATGGTAGGAATACACAGCAAACTGTAATTAATGCCTGCCATGCATGTCTCACCTGTTACAGTGTTTATTTTCAGGATCACTGGATGCCATCTCCTGGGGAAGAAAACATTTTTTTAATAATTGAAGACAACAGAAAACAAAATGAGTCAGCTGTAGATCCAACAGAATTAATAAAAGAACTAGCTTTCAACTGATACATGTAAAACATGCATCTGTGTACAAAATCCAGCGTTAAGTATGCATGGCAGCAGTGTAACATCAACTTTGGAGACAACAAAATCAAAGCTGTGGTGTAAATGATACTACTGCTCTCAATGGTCAATTATCTCTGACTAAATGAACTGAGGCTCCTCACTGAGGAACTGATGGGACTTTGGCATCATTCAAAAGCAGCCCAATGAAGCAAATAGTTAATTGATCCAGGTGGACGGACAGGATGAATTCTTCACATGAAAGAGACCCCCTATAGATGGTCCGTCGAGCTTGATGGACGAAGAAAGACCTCTTTCTCCCCCTCTTTCCTTCTGAGCATATTGCATTGCATGACCCAGCAAATATGTATATTTCACCTCTTAAAACAAGTTGGGGGGGAGAGAGTCAGTTGGTGCACTAGTAGGATGTATCAGGTAAAAAAAACGTGAGACTGAGGCCAGTACATTTCTTTTCCTGACACTGGGTCACTTGTTCTGATACAATAGAAGAAAGGAGGTCAGTCTGGTGATATTAGTTGCCTGCCTCACAGCAGACTTAAACTCAAGCATGGAAGCTGGTCTCTGGGAATCTTAGGAGAAAGAAAGATACAAAACAGAGTTTTTTAACCCATGATACATTTAATAATAAGAAAGAAAGACTGAATGTGTAAGGGGATATATTGTAATAGAAATGTAAAAGTACAGGACGATTACTGTAGATTGGGGCTGTTTGAATGACTTATACCAATAATGTGTGACAGAAACACGGAAGACGAAGAGAAGGAAAAAATAGAGGCCACTTTAGCATACATCATGTTAAGAAAATGTAGGCGACTAGCATTAGGCTTAGCTAGCAGCCTGTATTTGTGTGCTAAAGTGTTAGCATTGGGCACTGGAGCAAACAATCTACCAGAGATAGACGGAAGGTTTTGGAGTCTGTGTTCTCATCACATAACCGATAAGCTGTCCAAAGGGCGAATTTCGCAAAAAGCTGTTGTATTCCTTTAAGAAACTGCAGTCTCGCAGACCTCGGAAAAACAACAGATTTTTGAAAAGTCCCACCGATACTTTTATATATTTCACGTTAGATGAGTGAGAATGCAGATAAGCACGCCAGAGACTGTGAGGAGTGTGCTGTACCAGAAAGTAAAGGTAGAGAAGGAGAAAACAACTAAAGAGAGAGGGAGAGAATGAGAAAAAGAACCGGGAAGAAGGAGAAAGGGGGAAGAAAAAGAGGGAGCGAGGGATTGGGTTTCCTCTGACTGTGTGTCTGGGCAGCTCCACATGTTCCTCATTAAGGTCCTCACACTGTGGGCCCAGCGCCACACCGGGATGCTTGTTTTTGTTATTAGGCCCATCACGCTGTGGTCTGGAGGAAACCAGAAAACTGGGCCAGACAAGGACCATCTCCTCACCTCGATCTCCTCAAACCAGTGCAAAACGAACTACACCGACATTGCATCTTTACATAATTTCAGGATTTAGAAATCACTGGGGTCACATGTTATATAATGCACCACTTTTGTTCACGTGAATGAAACTTAAATTGTCAATTTCCTAGTCAAATCTAATCTGATTATGTATCAACTAAGCAATTATGCATCAGACGTTGGCACTACAATTGTTAACTTGGAAACACAAAGTAGCTTACTGTAATTGCAAAACACTGAACCATCTATTCTTGGCTACTAACAGGGATCATAAACGAAGTTAAACAAGTTAAAAAAGTATTTCTAGAACTACTACGTTCATAAAAAATGTAGTACAGTTTAAAAATGTTTTGCGCTTCTGATTTTTTGTTTAATTTCATGCCAATCTAGATTTGTCAACCGAGACGTGTATCATGTTGCTTCTGAAGTCTGATAACATCAGAGATTGTAATCTGAAGGAGCACGTGCCCTCTCTGGCCTCAACCAGCACCACACTGTTGTAATATAAGAGATAAACTTATTGAATTTTAAACAGGAATGAAAGCAAACTGGCCCGGGTGTTTTTTCTAAGGGCCTTTCTCTAAAATTAAGTGGTCTATATCACAGCTGAGACTCAGAGAGAGGAAGATGCAGAAAGAAAGTGTGTCTGGTTGAGGCCTCTCACTGTGAGAGGGGAGCTGTTATCTCAGCAGAGATAAGAGAAACTGTGGTGTGAGTGTATATGGGGCGGCACTGATAGCATCTCCACTCAAGAATCCCACTTACGGGACCCTGATTGATACCTGACAGTACACAGAGGAGGGGGGGTTGGGTTGGGGGCTTGCAGAATGTTTTTCTTGGTACCCCTCAGTAGGTAGCCATGCATGCAACTGTTTACTGTGTTCTGTTAGATCTTTGTCCCTAAGTAAACAGGAATTATCACACAAGTGTATCATCTGTTTAGACTATGGTAGTCAGGGCCCAGCACTAACTGAGGCCTTTTGTCATACTTTCTGGAAGAGAAGAAATAGTGGAATTTAGATATACTGGAATTTACAATACTTTGTATCCATTTTACTATTTTTATTCCCATTTTTCTGGCCATTGCTTAAAACTCCACAACACAAAATCCTACCCCTCTCTTCTTCCTCCCTTCCTCACAGAACAACTGTTGTTGACACAGCGTCAAGCCCTGTGCTCATGAATAGACAGTCAACTGACAGGTAACCCTAGCTCTGGGGTCACAGGGTCATCCTAGCCTGATGAGGGATGATGGGTAAAATAAATGGAGAGCAACACACAGAGGGACCTCTGATCCACTCAGCCTAAAGGGAGAGAGTTCAGGGCCATTTGACCTTTGACCTGAGCTCTACCTGTGTGTGTGTGTGTGTGTGTGTGCGTGTGTGTACGTGTGTGTGTGTGCATATGTGTGTGTGTGTGTGTGTGTTTTGAAGGTTAAACCTCTTCCTAATCTCGAAACCATCTCCTAAGCTCAAAAGAAAGATCACGCTTTCTGCCTTTATTATGTTGTGCAAGTTCTTTAAAATCTATAGATCAAGTGGCAAGATCCAAGCAATGCATTGCCTCATTGAGCGGCCTGTGCTTATTCCACTGCATACCTTTGTTTGAACATGCCTGGCCTTTTCCTCTTTTTTTGTCTTGACACCCCACCCCCGCTCCTTGACACCTGAGGCAGGGCGCATTACAGAAACAGCCAACAAATTGCTTTGTAACAACTTTTGACAACTCTTTCCACTCTGCAATTAAATGATTATACCCTCTAAAAACTCACTAATGAACACTCAACGACTACAATAGTTTCTCCTCCCCATCTCTCATTGTTTGAGTTTGCGGTATTTCTTTTTTTTCAGGGGTTAACTGTACATGTCAAGGTGTATTTATACGACTTAGAAAATATTCCTAACAATGTGCCAATGAGCCTAAGAGTGTGTAAGGTTTTATTCTAACCAAACACTACCCAGCTGATTTCATTAATTAGCAGAGCTAAACAGAGAGAAACTAAGTAGTAAAATCAGCTGGTGTAAAGTTTGGTTGGAATGAAAACCTGCGCACTTCTTTGGCCTCGATGACAGATTTTATCAAGCAACAACTGCCTGACAAAGCGTATTTAATGTAGCTATACAACTACTGTGGCTAACATTAAAGACAACTCTCCACCAGGTTGGGACAGGTCAGAGATGTAGGCCTCAATCTCTCAATCTGTCTTTCTCTCTCTCTTTTCCTCTCTCTGTATGTCGTCTGTACGTCTCTGCGCGTGTGTGTGTGTGTGTGTGTGTTCATCTATCTGTGTTAGTGGGCAAGTCTACTGTGTACCACAGAAAGTCAAGCCAAGTCCAATGCCCCAACGTTGCCCCATGCTGTCACCAAAGACCCGTGGAATCTGCTG
>OMKK01010876.1:3019-15285 GCA_900302305.1 Polymixia japonica | reverse complement strand
AAAAAAAAAAAAAGAAAGTCTTATCTTGTTTGCGAAGGGGCGGACGAAAAATAGAGAGTGAGGAAGGAGGGAAAAAAAACAAAAAACCCATAAGGACTCGCTGTTTGTTTTCCTAAATGGGTCCGATAGCTGCTGTCAGCAGGAAGAAAAGGCGAAGGGTAGACGAGCTCGCCGGATTGGAGGGAGTCTGAGATTCTTCAGACGGAGAAGACGCGTGCCTGGCAGAGCACACCGCCGCGGCCCCCGGGGTTAATTAGAGAGAGAAAAAAACGCGGACGAGGGACGGCGAGCGGATTCCACCGCCGTCCTTTTCACAGAGCGGCTTTTATCTCTCACGGAAGACATACGTACAGACCGGGTTCGGGGGCGGGGGAACAAAACCTCAGGCTACAGTACAGAACAGTGAAGGGAAGGGAAGAAAGGGGGGGACCTCCTGCGGCGCGGCCTGCGTCAAGATGGAGGTCGAGCGGCGCGAGGGGGGGTAGCGGACGGGTCGCAGTTAAGCGGGTGCGCGGAAGTCGGGATACTTTTATTTCGACCGGCGAGCTCCTCAAAGCTGGAGAACGTCACGTTCCCTTTCGAGCCGTGGACGGATTTTAGAATTAAAAAAAAAAAAAAAAAGGCATTCATTTAGGTATGATAAGTTAAGGTATGATAAGTACTCGAGGCGTCGCACTTTTAACGCATTACCCCATAAAAAAGGTCAATAGCTTTTATCTACTTGTAGAGAATGCGGAATAACTACAAAAAACACAAAAAAAAGTCTCACGGCGAGCAATGTGTTCTGCTTTAGTGGCTTTTGAATATGTATGTCAGACGCAGGGCAACGCTTTTCCATATCCCAAGGATTAAGAGATCTCCAAAAATAGCCAGCCTGATACTTTACGCTGCTGTTGAGTCAACACTTTGTCTGGGTAACGTTAGTGTGCAAACCCAATCTAATCTGAAGAAATAATAAGGCCTCTGGTGGAATTTGCCTTTGTTCGTATAATATTTCAATAGGTCAACAAGTGTACCATGTGGGAGCGGTGCCAACTTTCTCATAGCCGATAACAGATAAGCGAAAGAAGGGCAAAAATATTTACAGACGCTACAAAGTATTCAATGGGCCTAGCGGCCTACTGCAGGCGAAGGCTTCAAAATGCTGCCAGTTTGTCCGACTCCATTTCAGTTCTATGTAGTACATAGTTTGCCAAAAGACTGAAAATCCCTTTATCCGTGTCTCGGATGAAAGATGCACCAAATGTGTATTTGCCAAGATGTAGCGGGAAGGAAGCAGCGGTATTTTAGTGCATCAAAAAAACACGTTATACACAAAATGCAATGTTTGTGTGCAGTGTTTAAGGATGGGTCTATGTTTCTGATATATATACAGTGGAGTTCAGAGGTTTGCGTGTGTATAAATGCGTGGCGATGTGTGTTTTTTCCGATGAGCTATATTTCTTTCTTGTTCTTCCTGCGCATTCAAAGCCTTCTTGTGAAAACACCACCTGTTATTAATTTGTCCCCATATTATTTTTTTACTTTAACAAATGATGTATACATATTCATTATCCGTAATCCATATTTATTATCTGGGGCCATGGTGTTTGGTTCATTACCAGGTGCCACACTAAATTCAAAGGGCACACTGGGAAAGGCCCCCAGGCCTCACGTTTGACAACTCTGACTGTCGTTAATCACCAATATAGAGGGGGGACTATTTGCCGCACAGAGGGCAAAATCAAATACGTCACTGCTCCCACAAATGACACTGTCAAAGAAGCTCATTAGTGCCATCAGATGTATTGATGAGGGCAATGAAACACCACCTCCAGCCATGTTCTCCAGATGTGGCGCTAGTATCCCGGGCGGCCTGTTGACTTTTAAAAAATCTGCTTTAAACTTAAAGGGTACATTAAGGACACTTCTTTGACAGATGTGTTTTGGTTTCTTTTTGTGGCCACTGGCAAGTGCACAAAAAAATGACCGTAATCACGAAATGAACGTATGCTTCTTTGTTTCGTCTTCTTTGGGTTCGCGCTCACCTCTGTACGCGCGACGGCGGGGCAAAGACTCCGTGTTTAGGTGGGCAGCTGAAGTACCGGACGCCTCCCACAGATCCGTCATTCTTACCGCTGGGCTTGTCCAGCTCGATGCCCAGCCAGAGCCCTGGACAGACAGAGAGACAGAAAGTCCTAAGGGAAGATGGACAGACTGCCAAAACGATTGCTGAGAGACAGCTGCTCGCAATTAGCGGCTCCCACTGGTTTCAATGTGACATGCTAATAATACTAAGAAGCTATTTTGACTCAATTGCCAATATAGAAGATTTTCTGCCTCGTAGAGTGCCTTGTGAAAAAGTAGATGGGCAGTAATACATAAAAATTAAGCTATTGTGGTAGTGGTTAATTGAAGTGAAGATTGAAATGGATTATGGATATTGACTTACGGCATTTTGCCTTTGGCCTGCAACCACAAGGGTGCCACCATTTCACAATAGAGCAGTCCCTCATGCATTCCTTGAATGTTACATTGTTTAGTTCTTCCTCTTTTCATATTTTGCCCTTTCGAAAAAGACATGAGAATATACTCTGAAGGACAGAAAGTGAGTTAATCTTTCTCCTCTCCTCTTTCTCCCCTATAGCCATTTCAAGACATACGCCTTCCACACGAGGATGCAGGCAACATGAAGGAGGATAGTTTTACAGAGTTGACTACAGACTGTGGAAAGATATCCCTTTAACGCGTGAGACACATTTATATTGACTCATGCATGTCTGATGCCCGGTCAGACCAAAAGACTAAATGCTAATGAACACTGAACCGCTCTCTGTTCTGCTTTTTACTGCTTTTGCTCAGTGGTGGAACATGTCCACCTCCTCACATCTCATCTTATTTCTCCAGTGTTTGCTGTCCAACCCCAGAGCAGCCACTGTAATGATTTGTGACTTTGAGCGATGCAACGTAGCCCACGCAAGTCCTAGGAGGCGAACCTAATGAATCCTTTCATTTTGTCCACGTACGGTTTGTGGCGAAAATACTGTGCGTGGTGGTTGATGGGCAGATGTGCCTCTACGAAGCTTTATAATCATTATATTAAGCAGGAATTTACCACATTTATCGAGACATATTTTGCCGTTTCTCCGCAGAGAATGAATAAAGAATCAGTCGGTGGGTTTTCTTTTTGGGTTAGTGCTGTACCAAGCAGGAGTATTCTCAAGGGTTCCACGTTTGGAGGTTACCTGCCTGTCCTTGACCGCCTTATCAGGGTGCACAGTAGCCGAAACGCCTACTACAGAATTCATGTTATTACCATGACATTAGGCTACCTACAGACTTCACGTTCACGTTCACAGTTGATGACTGAATTGTCCGAGAGATCGGAATTTTGCTGCAGTTTTAAAATAAGAAGTCAACTACTTTTAAGTTGTCATGTTTACCTACGGCGGCCTGATGGCAGCTCAAAAGATCAAAGTGGTGTCATACTGCACAATAAAGGTGTGTAAGGAGCATTGCAGCGCGCGGGCTTAATGCGTTTCTCCTCTCCTACACGCGCTCCTCAGTCCAGCACCTCATGAACGGGATGTGCGTATGACTATCGCTTTTTAGCTAAGATGTAGGTCTCATAGCGACCTAATGTCACCAGCATGATGATGACTGTGCTCTTGCAAAATGCCATCACGTATTTAGGAAGACATTAAAGACAACACAACGCAAATTATCATTCATTACTTTTGACCAGAACACAGCCCTAGAAATGACATTATATTATGTATTATGTTTTTATTGAGGGGAAACTTAAGGTACTGTATTCCGAACTTTGAAATGTTTGAGCGTCAAAGAATACGCATCGTCCTCTTGGAGCCCCAAAAGCGTATTGTGTTTTACCTCGACAGCCTAAAATTAATCATCTTTCACCTTAGCACACTGGTAATGCACAAACGCAGTCTCAATGTATGGTGATGCAAAATTAGCCTCTGGTGCAGTCAATTTAAGAACTATACAGTAGGCGATAATGTAATGAATAGGTACTGGTGTTCTCCTTACCTGCCTACAAGATAGATGTTATGCGCCATGTTTAACCTTTGGTGCTTCACCGTTTTTTAATGTGAACCTCACAGTGTTGACCCACCAAGTTTACCCGACAGGCAGAATGGGGAAAAACGTGCGGTCGTGTAAAATAGAATGTATTGATTGTGCGTAGGTCGTGGGACTTTGTTGGTATTTCCTTGCAATTTACACTTAAAAAAGCATTTCATGATGCACGGGCATGTAAGTTTCACACTTGAAATAATCAATTTACGCATACGACATTTTTTTATGTGTCAGTTTTACAGGAATTAAGCCAAATCACATGCTTGCAAAAGATCTTGGCATTCTGACAATACAAAAAGAAGCATTGCTGCAAAGCTCAAATACAGCGTAAAAGGTTAATGAATGAAGGTTAAAGCTACTATGTGCAAAATTTCCATTTATGTAAAAATAACAAAAATGGTGTGTTATGCAAAGACTCAGTGAGATATGATCTTCACCACAAATGTCTGCCACTGCAGGTCGGCCAGTGTGTTGATATTCCCTCTTTTCTAAACTATGTTTACATTGCTGGCCCATACCTTAACTCCTCCCAGCTTGTTTTGAACTGTAATGGCTTGTTGTTGTAATTCCCCTTTGCTATCGGTACAGTCAGAAGAGCGCACATAGCTATTTAAATATGTCACATGTTTGAGATATTATAACATCACAGTGTTTTGACCCGGGTGTCAGATGTTCAGGGGGGAGGGGCATCAGTGTTGACATCTAACCTGGAGCGAAGCTGGTCTTGCCGTAGAACTGGACCACACCGGTTCTCTGGCCCACCACCAGCACCCGCTCCCCGAGGCGCACCTCGGGACCCTCACACACGGAGCTACTAGCTGAAGGGGTCCTGCTCCGGGGTCCTGGGGGGAGAGAACGGGATTGTTTCAGTGTGTAAAATGGTGTGGCATTTATTGTGATAGTTACTATCCTTCGTCAGATTTTATCGGTACAATCATGAGAGAAACCAAAATAATGTCAAATTGCTTCATCATTTCAGGATAAGCGTGCGGTGAGATAAATTTGCACCTGCACTAGCAAGGAGGGTGGTGCCGGCGGGAGGTGTCCGGAGGGGCGGCGTGGGCGCGGCCCTGGGACCGGGTGAAACACGCTCCCGTCGCTGCCTGCCGGGGGGACGTTGCCTTGGCAATGGACGAGGTCGCCCAGCTGGCCCATGCCGAGAGTCCAGCGACGAAGAGGAGGAGGAGAGGGAGCGAGAGAGAACGCCTGTGATCGAGAGGAGAGAGGGGAGGGGTGAGCTGAAATACATTACTGGAAAGGTCCCTGCAAAATAAGGGGCGATCGCTACAGCAGACAAGAGCGCTACAGCTGAAGTTTGTCTGCCAGCTGCCAGACATCAGTAAAAAATGTGCATAAACATGTGCATCTAAACTAAGCTGGAAAACCTAGATGCGCAATTCACGGCTCTGCTGCCTGAAAACATCACACAGCACAAACTATGTGCCTTCCTTCTTAATACCAAACCCTCCATCCATCCATTCAGGCCTAAACCAGGAACTCAAGCCAATTCCTAGTAAAATTGATTCTCAGCGCCTTATTCATCTTCATTTTCTGCTTTAAAAGTAGTACCGTACAGTAGCACCAACAGTACTACTGTACTCTGCCTTACATCAATCCAAGGCGATGGCAGGTAAGTAAGTACCCTTCCTTGGCTTTTCTATTACCAAGGTCCAACATTCTAATTCCCACCCAACGTTATGGAATAGGATGGAAGAGCGGGCCGCCCGATTTCACTCTTTAAGAAGTTATTTGGGAGTCGGGACCTCATTAAGGTTTTAACTTTCATAGACCTTCACAGGCCACAAGTTCATTAAGTGCCCAGCTCTCAGAGGCCAATTGATTAAATTCATGCCAAAGTGCTTTGAGTCGAAGCAGGACTCGGCTACAAACAGATGAGAACCCAACCTATAACATTTACAGAAAAAACAAACAAACAAACAAACAAACAAACAAAAAACACTCAACCTAGGCCAAAAGCTCCTCTAGATATTCAACATTTGCTATCAGGCCCCTAAGGGTGAACTTAAATGCAAAGAAACGATAGTTGAACATGCTGATTCCTTCAATTCTCTTCTCTAATCAATCCCTCATATCATTAATTGATCACAAGTTCGGCGTGCTTCTGCCGTCATGCGCAAGAATAGCTGGCTACTGTAAGAGATGCTGGGTGGAGATAAAGCCATTGTAGAAATCCCAAGTGTGCTGTAACCACTGTACTGTAACTACCTCTTCATCACCTGCCCACGGATGGATACTGATGTTGGGTTCCAGTATTAAGGTACACTGAATATCAACAGACAGGGCAGGCTATGGAGTGTGTCAAGACAAGAAGACAACAATCATTTCCAACAGTTACACCCCAAGAGTGATTCTACTAAGCACTGCTGATCTTGTAATCCGGTGACCCACTCCAGCTGACCTTCTCCGATATCCAGTGTATCAAAGCCTGTTCAACTGTTACTGCAGTACCTGTTTTTCTCCCTGAGGCGTCTCCTTCTGTGCCCTGACTTGGACCAGGTGCATTTTTTTGTTTATCAGGTGTATTTTTACCAGATGAAGTCAAACCTTTCCACCCACACACACACAGAAAAAAAAAAAAGAAAGACACATTGACTACTTTTTTTATGCACTGATCAGTACTGATCTTAATCATATAATTGGAGAATTGCAATTATGAGATGGTGCATAGGCAATGCAATATTACAATTCTGTGACCTTATAATTTAAAGATCAAATAAATATTATGAAAAGTCATTTTCATTTGTCAAAATACACCAATCTGCTGACTAACATTTATAGAGGAACATTCAGTCTCTTTATCAAAGCAGCTCACAAACAGCATTTATTTAAGTAAGACTTCCATCTGGAAACCATCAGACTAGGAGTATCGGTTTGCATGCAGAAGTAGCTATCCAAAACAATAAGGCAAATCTGCAAAAAAGGGCATATTCTTTGCAGACAAAAAAACCCAACAGAATACATAGAAAAAGCTGAGCAGTAGACAAAATTATTGGGGGAAAAAAAAGAAAATGACAAAGCGAGGCAAACAATGAGGCAATGCAAGAGAGAATGAATAAAAGACAGGGATAGTAAAATCTGCAAAGAAAAGATAAGACGTGAGAGGAAGAGCAAGGAAGAGATGCATGGGAAGGACGGCGTGACATTGCAGAGAAGCAATGAAATAAATGTTACCGAGAAGCCATTTTGCTGGATTGGGCTGAGGCTGTCTACTCTACTGATATGCAGAATAAAACCACTGAAATGTCCTCAGACAAGCAGCCGCTCTCACACGAGAGCCCCAGTGACACTGAATAAAAAAACATGAAAAAGGCATTAACTCTAACTGTACACTATAAAAAAAAAATAGCACGTCTCAGAGAGGAAACAGATAATGATATGTGTCCCAACTAGCTACATTGTGTCTCACTACGACTGGAGACCAGGCGAGTTTATCAAATTAACTCTGTTGATTAAATCTTCTATGTGGCGTCACGCAACCACCATAAGACATTCCGAGTCTAATCTTTTAAGAACATTATAACTAATATGAATGTAACCAAACCCATTTTAGAAGATAAATGTATGTACAGCAAGTGTCAAGAAGGATCCAATACATTTGTCAGATGTTTATAATCTCACGGTAAAATGTTTCATCACCTCTAATTGAGATTAGATTTACGCTTGATAAAGCTGCCAAGAAAAAAACACTTGAAATTAGCCTCGATTAATTAATATGTAATTTACTGACAGATTAAAAAAAAAAAAAAATCTTATGTCGATTATTGATTGCCATTTCAGTTCGCATTTAGAAGAGCTGTGGAATCTTCTCAGCAACAGTTGCCTCTTGTCTTTGAATTCCAAAGTGTGGGGGGGCATCTCTTGTTTGACCTTTAGCTTGCAGGGATCTCCTGGCTCTATCTATCCCATCTACACACTGACGTTCACTTGAAGTGACAGGCCGCAGTAAAGACAGAGGCTTCTGCGGATCCAGCAGTGGAGCTTTGCGAGTGGCATCTATGTACATGGCACCGTTTGAGGCCTGAGTGCCGGTTGACACACTCTAATAGGGGCCAGCCTGGCGCTCTGCTGTGTCTGTCTCTCCTGGTTAGCGAGATGAGCCGGTTCTGCAGCGATCCATAGATGCACTTGGGTGAGCTGTCTGCAATGACAATCTGACAGGCTGAAACATAGGTGACTCGGAGAGTCTGGGCACAACACTTGACAAAGGCCCTGAAAAGTGCTTGGTCATAAATTAGTGTGCTTCCTAGGTTGCATGGAAGTGCTGACACCCGCGCCCTCACATACACGCCACATACACACACACACACACACAAAGTGATGAATAGCTGCCTGGCTGTTCAGCCTGTCTATGCCCTAGTTATTAAACCCTGCTTAATTGGACTATCAATCACCAAATTCCAGAGGCCACTCCGAGGTCCACTATTCCAGTCACATCCAGATCAATTGGCCTTCAAAAGCAGTGAATATTACACCACCACAATAAAGTAATAAACCCTAGAGGGCGCAAAAACCACAAAAAACCTACCAAGACAGGGTCCCTAGAACGTAGTGAGGTGAATGGAATCTATGATGAGTAGCCATCAGTCAAGAGTTTGGGGATCTGGGCATCCAAGGAACTATGAAGGCATGGCCTTGTCACTGGTAAAATTCATGCATTGTCCTTTGGCACTAGTTCAGAAGACACTTTTCAAAACATTCCACAAAGATTCATATGGGGCCCCGAGATGCAATAAATCCTGCCGTGCAGTGACAGGATCACACAGGTTATGAAACTTGAGAATACACTTTTTTTGGCACAAATGAGGCCATCAGCTGGAGTCGTGACTCAGGGTTCCATGCTGGGTTTTTATAGGCTCTGTCAGGATGGAAATCCATTTTAGGTAAATAGAATGACTGTGTCCCCTCAGTAACAACTATGAAAACAGCAAGACAGAACTCTTTAACAGTTTCTCAGATAACTCCCAGACCAATTTGTCTGCTTCTACTCCAACAAAGGTTTACAATCTAAACTAAGTTTTATTTCAGTGCCCACTGCTTGAGAAGACTGGTAATTCATCTAAATTTAATAGAGTAACAGATACTAACTATATTTTGCTGTGCACTAGGGCTGAACAATTATCAATTTCATACAGATATCACAATATGAAAGAACACAATATCCACAATATCTATTGCAAAGACTGCAATATGGGCATTTTTTAAATGATTTTTAAAATACACATAATAAATGAGATAAAGTGAGATTGAGAAGAGTCTGGCAGGTCTGCGTGCTTCACTCACCTCCAGACATACTAGGCCCATATAATACAAGGAGATTGGTCATCTGTGGGAAATCCAATAGGAGACGACGTGATCTCATAGTGTTACACTAGCTAGCTGGTAAATGCATTCCCGCAATATACTACTAGAAAGAGTTTTAAGTTACATGAAAAAGGAAATGTAGATTCTAAACTTCAGCCTAGGCCTTAAAAATGATATTGCAATTTATAGCGTAATGTCTCTTAAATGAATCATAATATGATATTTTGTCTACATCGTTCAACCCTACTGTGCACGTAGAGGACATTGGTTTGGTGACCATCACAGAGGAGGGGAGGGAGGTTCAGGGACATGACTGTAATCTTTATATAGGACAGTGTGGTAATCTAGTTAGAGACATTCCCCCAACACTTTATGTAATTTCCAGCAAATTACCCACAGAGTAGTGGGAAGATGGAGAACTACAGGCCGCCATTTCCATTAGTGTTAATACTCTAGCTCATGTCCTCCCACCCCCACCCCGAATGGGCCAGTGTCAAGAGTTATCTCTCTTGCCATCAAGGTATATTAGGGAGGATTTGGCCATTTTATCAGATTGTTTGTGCGAGTACTTGTGATGGTGCTGTTCTTTTGGCATTTCCTGTGATCTGTGGTCATCTAATATCGCATTACTGCGCAGTGGCCTCCACAAGTCAGTCCTCGAGGGGATTATACAGTAAGATATACAGTGACACTGGGAAAATGGTGTCCGTCCGTCCCCCCGGGCCATCGTTTTCCACCCAGGCTCTTCAGGGTTTTCTGTATGTTTTCCCTGTGTTTTAAGGGGGGTTTTGTACCGTCTGTCCATTCTTAAAGGCAATATGTTTGATTTATCTTTGTGCGGGAGCTCTTCATGTATACCCATGCTCCCAAAAAAACATTGCCAAACAGGACCCACATAGAGTATCGACCACAAGACAGAGCAATGCTCAGCCAGCCGTAGTTCCCTCAGGAAACAGGTCTCATGATTCCTAGGTTGACTAGGGGGGGGTTGCGTTTTGTTCGATTTTTTTCCTAAATAGATGTGCCGTTTTTATGTTTTGTAAGTCTTGGGTATTTCTTTTCAGGGTCAAGTAGAAATATTCTGAATTGTGATTAGCTGGTATGCAGTTTTTATGCTTTACCTGTGTTAATCTTGGAAGTGACGCGGGACAGGTCAATGCGACGAGGAGGCCGTATAGGCGTGGAGGTCTTCGCCGGGTTGGTTTTGCGTCGTTCCAAGAGTTTGCTGATCTTAGAGAGGGGCGCAAAGATTCCTGCGGGAGACGGGCTGAACATGAGAAAACTGATTCACGGTGATTCGAGAATGAAAAGATATTTGCCGATCGCTAATGTTAACCCATACCGTGCTTGGCTCGACACGTGAAATACTGAACCCCGGCTACCGAGCCATCGTTCTTCCCCTCTGGCTGGTCCAGCTCCACGCCGGCCCACAGACCCCCAGAGAACTCTGTGCTGCCACAGAATCGGAGGGTGCCCACCTGTGTGTACACAAACGCACGCCACGCAAACTGGGTCAAACCCGGGATAATGGCAGCCGATAGTGTTTTCAAACCCCAGTGAGAAACAAATCAACACCAATCAGGGGATGCAGGGAACCAATTGGCAGACGCATTGTGTACTTTCGCACGGAGATGGCACCCTTTCAATGTGCTCATCCCCTTATGCTTGCATTCTCAGGAAAACAGGGCAAAGTCATTGTATCTTTATTCGATATGCTGCATATCGCAAGGCAAGGGCAGCCCCTCAACTTCAACTATGTTTTGATGCGTCTATATTTATAAAAGCCACAGAATGGAGAAATAATTAAAAGGAAAATAGAGATCAAAGCGTGGGACTGCGCCATAGAGCACAGGGGAGATAATAGGGTTTTGATTAGCCAATCTGTAGAACTCAACGCTCTGCGATTTTGTTCCCAGTGTGGTGCGAGAATTCATTAATCGCTTATTCTTTCAGAAGCAGTGTCCGACTGGGTTGGAGTGGAATATTTTGTTAGTCTGTCTATGTTATGGGTCTATGACAGCATCTATGTGTGTGTGTGCGTGTGTGTGTGTGTGTGTGTGCGTGCGTGTGCATGTGTGTGTGTGCGGCGCGAGTAAAGCAAGGACACACCTCAAAAAAGGTTACACTTTTCAAAACAAGGTTAGCCTTTTCAAACAAAATGGTAAACAACCGCGTATTCTAGAAATAAACCTGCGGCAAAGCAGCAAGGTGACAATGACACTTCACGAAAAGAGATTAACTTGTACCCAATATGACATTTGTCAGAGCAGCGCCAAGTTAAGTAAGACGGAAGAAGCCATTAGCGGTCCCATTTTGCATTTCCCTTTCGAAGGCGCGCTTCCCCACGCACCTTCTGACCAGCAATCACCACGCGGTCGCCCAGTCGGATTCCCATGGTGGCCAGCTGTGTCCGGGCCTTATCCGAGAGAGCAGGGGGGGGCTGAGCCGACAGGGCGAGGGGCAGGGGGGAGCAGGGCCTCGGCAGCGCTTCCCTCAGGAGAGCCCGGAGCTCCTTGGCCACCACGGCAGCGTCTGCCATCTCCAACGGCATGTCTAGGGGGTCGGGCACCACGTCTGCCGGGCACTGTCCTTTCTCATTCTGTAGAGACAGACACGACGGTGGGAGGGGGGGGAAGAGAGAGAAGGAGCAGTTATAAATTGATGAGTGACTGAAGGGAAAAAATAATGGTTTAGGTTTAGTATTAAACAGAAGTTTAGAAATCATGCACCAGCCAGGATGGTAGGACGTCCAAGCAGGGAAAAAAAAAAAAAGATTTTCTTGGAACGAACAAAAAAAAAAAAAAGAAAAAAAAAGAAAAAAAGAAGTTTGATGCCATCAAAACAGGGATGCTAGGCTTTAATCTTTT